>CAIGQZ010032594.1:1734823-1751569 GCA_903798205.1 Danio tinwini
TTTTTCTAAAATGTAAATTTGTTTCGTCCTTGGTAAAATTGTTTTTTAATGTCATTGTGTTTTATAATAGGTAAAAAAAAAATGTCAATTTGTCCCGAGCTTTGAAAAAGTGTTTCACACTTTGTGATATTGTTTTGCACTTCCCGGCCACCGTACTACGGTGTATTTTATGAGCTGTATTCATTCATTCATTTGCTTTTCGGCTTAGTTATTTATTAATCTGGGGTCGCCACAGCGAAATGAACCACCAACTTATCCAGCATATGTTTTACACAGCGGGTGCCCTTCCAGCTGCAACCTATCACTGGAAAACACTCATTCATCACACATCCACTACGGCCAATTTAGTTCATCAATTTCCCTATAGACTATTTCAATGTGGTGATGTCATTGGCCCATGAACATTTCCTGCTTGTAATCAAACTATTTCATAACTATAAAATGAGGCAATTCAATTATAACTTAACATTAAAACAGCTGTCATAACATTATTTATTAATATGTGGACCTTCTTGGAATCTATGGAAAATAACAATGTAAAACAGGAAATACGTTGGGACCACTGTTATTGTTTACGTTCCTCAAAATGGACTATAGCGCATGTGTTTGGACTGTGGGGGAAACGGGAGCACCCAGAGTAAACCCACGCCAACATGCAAACTCCATATAGTAACACCAACTGACACAGCCAGGACTGAAACCAGCGACCTTCTTGCTGTGAGGCCACAGTGCTAACCACTGAGCCACCGTGTCCTTCAAAGAACAACAAATTCTAGAGCAGTGTGATCACGAACAGAATGCTAAATATGTCAATACAAGCGTTTCAGTCAATTGAACTAAAGTAAATCCAGTATTCAATACACGCGATATTTAACGCCTTAACTATGAAGAATTTGATGGTATAAGTATTAATTAAAAAGGAGGCAAGAGGGAGTCAGATTCGACCGATGATGGATCGAGACTCGAGAGAAAGGAGAGAGATCATGGTTGAGTATTTGTTGCGTAAAATATGCTGAGTTCATTGCTTAATATCTTATCAAATATGTTCCCCGTCCACGCAAGACATGGCAAGGAAATCTGCAGCATTTTTAAAGAAAGTCAATTTCAAACATGGCCGTCATTTAAAATGCGATTCAATAGACGAATTACCAACCTACGTCACACGGGTCCCCGGTTGCAAAAAAAAAGACCGGCTGCAATAGTAAACATGTGGTGTTGTGGGGTAGGATGCCAAATTCGAAAAAGTCCAAAAATAGAAAACATAACTTTTACCGTACACCACACTGCTTTCAATACCGACTGCAGACGTCTTTGGCTAAAGAGAGTTGAATAAAGTGACGACCTAATTATAAATGCTGGACTCTGCAGTTCTCATGTTATATCAGGCCAGTTCACGCTATGCTGAATCAGACACATTACTCGTTATTGTTTGCAGCAATGATTTCAGCATAAACAGTTACATATGGTTAATTAAACTGCGGACACTGAATGCTGAGATTGAAACGTGTAAGTGTGAGTTATTAAAGTTGGTTTTATATTCACACATTCATTCAGTGACAACTTGTGACACTCCCTATATTGTTTACCACGACACTTTGAGTATTCGCTCTGAAATAAGCTGCAAGTGTGACTTGAAAACAACATGAACACTGTTTATTTGACTGTGAACAATGTTGTACTTTGATAGTCGTTGGCTGCTAATATGATTTCGCTATTTAGAGTTTGTAAATAATCTGTTTATGAAATTATATTATTAAGGGAAAAGTCTGAATGTGCGAATACAAAACCAACTTTTCCTTTATGAGTTCACATACCCTGCTTTAAGTTCAGGTGTAGTTCACTGTCAGGATGCTGTTTTGCTGTTGATGATTACCCAGGCCTTGTATAACGTAAGCTCTGTCTTTTTTGCAGGTTTTTAGCACTACATAGTTTTAAATCTGGTAATCAGGGAACATTATTTCTTGCACATGACCACACAGAACAACATTGTTGGCATCCAAACACTTGTAGGTTTTTCACTTCTCTCTTGTAAAATCCCTTGGAGCTTCAGTGAGATTGTATATTTGGGGCTGGATGCTTGGTCATTTCCTCTTATTTAATATCCATTGGGAGGGTGCTATCGCAGATGGACCTGTCAGATGAACGCCGCTCACTTCAACATTAATTTTGCAGAATCACTGTGCTTATCACTGGGTGACGAGCTGTTAAAATACGCTGAAAGCATTATGTAAATAATATATATAATATGTAAATCAATATATCTTATTTCTAAGACAACAACAAACTCTGTACCGCATCAGATGTCATTCCCTCGCTGTAAATGCTAGCGCTCCCGGTTTTTTTCTGACACCTCCCTGCGCGCGCATCCTGAATGTTTACAAACATGGTAATTGGTCTATACTAAGCATACTTTTACCATAGGTCTCAAGGGCCGGAGCTCTGCCGTTTTGCTCCAACCCTAATCAAACACAGTTGATGAGAATAATCAAGGTGTTCGAGACTCTTTTGAACACCTCTGTTATTTGGATCAGCTATGGTTGGAGCTAAACTGCAGAGCTGCGGCCACTCAGGAATCGAGTTTGAGACCCTTGTAAAAAGGGTCAAAGTACTTAAACTATTTGGATATGGGTCAAAGATTAAAATGAGTGACAAATATTATGACTTGGTAAATTTGTTGGGTTTATAAGGACTGATTTTAGATATGCTCCTCATTTATTTTCATTTAGTTTTTTCCTCTCACTTTGACTTTTGTATAGACCATTTCAGCGGCTAGTCGTTCACACATGAAAGTGACGTATTTGATGGCGCTTACGGAAATGCTTTAGGACCAGACCTAGGCAGTGTCATGGCAACATGTTTGTTATTGTTTATGTTCTTGAAATGGTCTATATCGAAGATTTTAATTGTATTTAACTATAGCCAAGTTGTGACTGCAATGTTGGGGACAAGTTTGTTTGGGTTTGTTACAGGGTAAATGTGATTGTATATGGAGATGGTTTATTCTATTCTGTATTTTGTTTAGGAATCAATAAAACTGTTAATCACTAAAGAAATAATCAACATTAAAATTCAGTATTAAAAGGAAACATTTCTTCCAGGGCCGTTTATATCGAAGTTGATATTTAGCAGCACTATGTTGGTGTTTCGTAACTTCTCATTTTTACAAGGTGGGTCGTTAGCCTAATGCTAAACCCTCAACCTGGATGACCAGGACATACACACATACACTACGGACAATTTAGCTTACCCAATTCCTCTATAGCGCATGTGTTTGGACTGTGGGGGAAACCGGAGCACCCAGAGGAAACCCACGCCAACACGGAGAGAACATGCAAACTCCACACAGAAATGCCAGCTGACCCAGCTGGGACTCGAACTAGCCACCTTCTTGCTGTAAGGCAACAGGGCTTGCCACCGTGCTGCCCCAAATAAAGGGATAGTTCACTCAAAAAATGTATTTACTGAAATCAGCCTTAAGTGTTTCCAATCTATTATCAGATTCATTCCTCTGTTGAACACAAATTAAAAATATTTTGAAGAAAGCTGATAACCTGTAACCATTAACTCCCATAGTAGGAAAAATAAATGCTATGAATATCATTGGTTACGTGTTTTCAGCTTTCTTCAAAATATATTCTTTTCTGTACAACAGAAGAAGAAAATATATATATATATATAACACGTTTGGAACGAGTGAAGGGAGAGTAAATGAGTACATCATTTTCATTTTTGGGTGAACTGTCCCTTTAAGTAAACAGTTAGTCGCAGTTCTACCATTCATTTCAAACAGTTCAGCACCATGGACAGCACCTCGCAACGTCGTACGTACCGCCCCGCCTGGCCGTGATGACGTCAGCACTGACGCGTTCATTCAGCGTCGAGTCTTCAGAGCTGAGGTGAGTCGTTGTCGCTTTTTCTCGTGTTTCCACAACAATAAAACACACTTTACAGTTTATTAAAGCGACAATCTGCGACTAGTTTCTGCATTGAGTTCACCTCTATCTGTGTGTCTGCTGACCAAAACAATACAGCAGGCGGAGAGGAGCTCTGAGAGGACAACATGAGCTCAGTGTTTGTGTACTATATCGCAAAGTATGATTTGTGATGGGAATAGTAGTTTTTTAGTATATGTACTGATCCAGAAAACTGTTAATAAGGAGTTTGTGGTGCTTTCATTGTCTGAGTTAAGATTTAAAAGTTTTTTTTGTTATTTTATTTCCCAGTTTCTGTGTGTGGATATGCTAGTGCTAACAATCTGGTTACATTATTCATTGCTTTTAAAACGTGGTATTTAAACTAGATATTGATATAAATGCATAAAATAATACAGCAGTTTATCCTGCAAATATTCATTTATTTTCTTTTCGGCTTGGTCCCTTTATTAATACGGGGTCGCCACAGTCGAATGAAGAGCCAACTTATCCAGCATATGGTTTACACAGCGGATGCTTCCTTCCATGCTGGAACCCATCTCTGGGAAACATCCATAAACACTCATACACTACGGACAATTTAGCTTACCCAATTTACCTCTACCACATGTCTTTGGACTGTGGGTGTAACCCAGGGCCAGTGTCCTGCATAGTTTAGCTCCAACTTCCCTCAACACAAGTTTCTAGTATTCCTTGAAAGAGCTTGATTGGCTGGTTCGGGTGTGCTTAATTGGGGTTAAAACTAAAATCTGCAGGACCAGAGCAACCAGAGGAAACCCACGCGAACGCAGGGAGAACATGCAAACTCCACACAGAAACGCCAACTGACCCAGCCGAGGCACGAACCAGCGACCTTCTTGCTGTGAGGTGACAGCACTACCTACTGTGTCGCCCCATCCTGCAGACACTCAGTTTAAAATGAGCTGATCTGCTGCTGATCCTGAATGGCTGTTTAATGAGTGTTTATAGCAGGGCTGCCCAAACTTTTTCTTATGAAGGTCCAATAACCAAACTTGACTGAGGCTAGTGGGCCGAAGGTAAATAGAGTTGCCATAGGTAATTTCCTAATTTATTTAATAATATATAAAAAATAAATAACTAGAAAACATTGCTTTATATAAGCTAACACAGCATTTGTTTTTAATAAAAACATTTCAGTTTGCATTTTTGTAGCTCAGAAATAAAACAAACAAACAAAAACGTTACGTCAAATTAGAAATTACAGTCTTTTTTAAAGGCTTTCTCCTCAACCATCATTCTCACTCCTTTCTCAGATGGGATGGTGGGCCAAATCAAAAGTTACAATGGGCCAACTTTGGCCTGCGGCGACCCCTGTGGCCACCCCAATGCTGTTGATATTATTAATTTAACTGTACTTGCGTAAATCTAGGACTCCATCTCACGAGCACGTCACACCACTTCTTTATCAGCTTCACTGGCTGCCGGTAAAGTTTCGTATTGATTTTAAAATATTACTTCTGACTTTCAAGGCACTTCATAATCTTGCTCCTCAATATCTCACAGAACTTCTCCATATTTATACCCCTTCTCGCACTCTTAGATCCGAGAACTCTTTCTTCCTGGTACCACCTCGCACTAGATTAAGCACAATGGGAGACAGATCTTTTAGCTGTATGGCTCCTCAGCTATGGAACTCGCTTCCTCTGCATCTAAGGAGCAGTGATAGTCTTGACACATTTAAATCTCGTCTAAAGACCCATCTTTTTAAGCAGGCTTTTCTTTAACATTTTTTTTATTATGTTTTTTTATATTCGCGATGTGTGTTTATTTTTTTGGTCAATTGTTTTATTATTTGTTTTAAAGAGCCCCTATTACACATTGAAAAGGGTCATATTTCGGTTTTATGGGTCTCCAACAACATACTGATATGTATGCAAGGTCAAAAAACACGTTCATGTTCATATAATATGCATTTATTTTTACCTAATTATCCCAGCGACTCCCATATGAATCGTTCAGCGATTCATTTGTTCCCAAACCCCTGCTTAGCGCGAAAGCTAATCTGCGCTGATTGGACCGATGACAGCCTGTTGCCATTGGTCGACAGCGTTCAGCGCGAGACAGTAAAATGCCCAGCGTGGTTTATCAAGCCCGCAGCCGCGGATCGCCAACATTGGTATAAGATCTGATCGCAGCGGACACTCGAAACACGCTTCAAAGTAAACTTACTAACACCACAGTAAACAGTACTCAGTTCTCAACAGTGTTATTCAGACACCTCAGCGCCGAAAGCAGTGCAGTTAAACACTATCATATGTATGACACACATTCAGTTTAATCAACACAGCAGCAAAAGCTGAACTATTCTGAACCTTGACCGCTGCACGTGTGCAGGATCAGCTAACGGTGGCCATAGCAACGACAAACGGCAGTGGAACGAGCTCACGAAAACATTTAAATCTGTAAACAAAGCAGCACGCGTCGCGTTTACAACGTTGCATTAGACATGATATGAGAATATAAAGAGTTAACCTGATACAGTACACGCGGTTACTAGTAACAAAACATGATCATTTCTATTTCTGCTGTGGCACCTCGTCCGTGAACTGCTATATGTTCTAAGGGCTTACCTGTACTCTGCTTTTCTAAACGATCTAATCCCCAGCCGGGAGGTTGTAGCATCCTCTGTCCTCTGACAAGCTATCTCTGCGGGCTCCCGCTCTCCATTCGCAAGCCTTTTCAGTGCTGCTCACCAGCCCGAAGCCCAGCGTTCAGCAGCCTGCCGGTGTACCTAATAATTTGTCCTTATTTTGCCTGCACCTCTGGTGTCGTCTGTCCATTACAAGATGGAGGCAGAAACTAATGCATGAGCTGTGTAGTGATAGATCGCCCATTGTAAGCGTGCAGATTCACTGACCCTCCCTGATTGTCGTTGACAGCAGGCACACACCTTCAATAGACAGCAATGGCAATTTAATATTTACCTTAAGGTACATCTATAGAAGAAGCTCTATTAATATTATTGTGACTCAAAAAGGAATATGGAAAAATTGTTTTATTAGAGACTGTATAATGAATGTGTGTGTACAGTTGCAATCAGAATTATTGAACCCCCTTTGAATTTTTTTTTCTTTTTTAATTATTTCCCAAATGATGTTGAACAGAACAAGGAAATTTTCACAGTATGTCTGATAATATTTTTTTCTTCTGGAGAAAGTCTTATTTGTTTTATTTTGGCTAGAATAAAAGCAGTTTTTAATTTTTTAAACACCATTTTAAGGTCAATATTATTAACCCCTTTAAGCTATATATATTTTTCAATAGTCTACAGAACAAACCATCATTATACAATAACTTGCCTAAATTACCCTAACCTGCCTAATTAACCTAGTTAAGCCTTTAAATGTCACTTTAAGCTGTATAGAAGTGTCTTGAAGAATATCTAGTCTAATATTATTTACTGTCATCATGTCAAAGATAAAATAAATCAGTTATTAGGGATGAGTTATTAAACTATTATGATTAGAAATGTGTTGAAAAAATCTCTCCGTTAAACAGAAATTGGGGAAAAAATAAACAGGGGGGCTAATAAATCAGGGGGTTGAATAATTCTGATTGCAACTGTATATAGTGATGCCTTTTGTTCATTTGTTTGATTCATCTTTATTGATTTTAGACATGGCATATAGCATATGCAGTACAATAAAAGTATGTGAAAAATAACTGGAAACTTGTTTAAATATATGAAAAGTGTTTTTAAACTAAATATTAATTTTGTTTAATAAAATTTGAATTTATAGATTTTTTAGGAATAAATAGCGATATTTCAAGAGTAAATAATTAAATGAATTAAAAACACATTATTTAATTTACCAGAAACAAAAATATAACATTACACTGAATTCATTATTTTTTGTGTGCCACTCTCTGTGTGTCACCCCCAAGAACATTTTCTGGGGGCGCCACTGGCCCGCAGATCCTACATTGGGCATCTCTGGTTATAATCTAAGGGTTGTCAATATTATCATCAATACGCCAGTAGTTACTGTTTTATATTTTTAATTATATTGATGTCTTCAGATTTACAAATTACCACATTTAGTTGAACAAGGTATAACTTTTATATATGTTTTACATCATCATTCAGTGTAAATGAATCAGATTCTCTGTTTGTTCTTCTGAAGCTCCATCAGTGAAAGAGACAGAGTTTATTGAAGGACAGTGAGAAGATGAGTGATCCAGAACCCTGCAGAATTAAACAGGAAGAGACTGAAGAACTAATAGGTTTGTGTTTATTCGTTACTCTTCAATAATAAGGGTGTAGAACAGTAAAGTTGTCCTTATTTAAGCACTTCATATCAGTTTTAGTTCTGTCTCATTTTATTTTATATGAACAGTTTTTATGTTAAGAATAAGGAACTCACCTATATTAACTTTACCGCTCAAACCGGTTTATTATTTTTAATTACATTTTTGTCACATTTTATTGACATTGAATGAGCCGAGGGGCATTATTTTACCAATTTTGCCATGACAGCAAAAGAATATGAGATTTTCTTTGGCATAGTCCCTTCATTCATCAGGGGTCGCCACAGTGAAATGAAAGGCCAACTATTCCAGCATATGCTTCACACAGTAGATGCCCTTCCAGTTACAATCCATTACTTGAAAACACCCATACACTCATTTACACACACACACACACACACATTCATACACTACGGCCAATTTAGTTCATCAGTTCCCTTATAGAGCATGTGTTTGGACTGTGGGGATAATCGGGGCACCTGCTACTCAGCTAATATGAAAAACGACTGTCATATTTCCTAATTCCTCTGAAAGGCTCGTCCTCAAAAGGCTCTGATTGGTCAGCTAACATAATGTGCTGTGATTCGTGGATCAGCTCCACGTTTCCAGGAAAAGCGTCACGCCCCTACAAGCACGTGCTTTTGCGCTGTGTAATTGCTGTCAGTCAGGGGTGCATTTCCTAAACAACAACATAATCGAGGCTGAACTATTATAGTACGATGCATCATTTGGGAAAAGAATGATGTAGTGACGAGTGTTTCCCAAAACTGAAGTTTCTCTGTCGCAGATCCATCGCTTGAACCACGTCATAATGCCCATAATGATGTTCTAAATGGGGTGAAGTAACTACTTCTTTAGAGAAGAACCCCATCATTTCTTTGTGCAAATTATATTGTTTTACACACACACGCATACAAAAAAAAATCCAATATTAGTTTTGGTAAACACATGCACTCGCTTTCCATATAATTGAAATATATGTAAACGGCTCGTATAGAGCCTGTGTTTCCTTTACAAATATTATTGAGAACATTACATAATCTATTACAAAACATAAAATCACTTACAAAAGCTAACACGTATACTCTAATATCATATATAAATCATATTAATAAATAATGAGGCTATTTATTAAGAAATTAAATTTAAATATTATTTTTTAGGAACTGAAACAAATTCTACTTTAATAATAATATTAATGATGATGATGATTATTATTAAGTAGGATATTGTTTATTTAATTTTTTAAAAGTTTTTACAATACTACTTTTACAATTTGACACATGTAAACAGCAGAAATATTCTAACCAGCTGGCCCATGTCATATACAGTACAGATACTTAATAAATAACCTACTATAAATTAAAAGCATTAAAGTATGCTGTGTTTTATTTTCACAAGCTTTGAAGACGTAACATAAATTCCACTTGTAAATAATAAGTCACCTATAGCTTTCGCCATGAGGCTGTGTTCAAAATGACATCAATGTTTTCAAAGTGCACTGTGAAGGGAGAGCAATTGTAAACATGAAGATCGCTAAAACTGAACTGTAAAAATACTTTGAAAGCAAATTACACCTAAGAGAGATGACTTTAATGCTGTTTTATTTTTAATCATTCCAAGTTTAAATGTTAGAATGTTGTAAATGAATAGGGCATAGGGGGGATAACTGGGAATAGAACACAGTAGTAACAGCCCTAGAGGTGTAGTTGCAAGCATACAAGTTTGCAACGCAGTTTGCGAATGTTCGTTGGAACGACGGATTTGGGAAACGTCAAATCAGCTAATTATGTTTGTAACGACACAACTTGCGACTTTAGTTGGCTAACCATGGTTTTTTGGAAACGCACCCCAGAGTAGCTGTTAGCCGTGTCAGTTTGAGCCTGAATCAGACAGAAAATGAAGAGGACACCACTGAACCTCACTCCTGCTCTCTATAATAAAACCTGACAAGTGTCTTTCACATATATTCAGGTTATAAGCATGTGTAAGTAATATGAAACGTTCTCTTATCTTTTGCGAGTTTGTTATTTGAGATGCAGAATGCAGGGAAAGCGGCCGCATAGAGAGACACTGCAGTGCTGCTGAGGATTGTGGCTGTTTACAGCGGTTTGAATGATAAAAATGAGTTTGTAGATAAATTATTAGCAGTGCCAAAGAGCATTTCCTGTTGTTTACAACCTTGTTCATGTCCTCGCAACAACATACCGTTAATGCTAGAAACTGTGCATGTAATAGATCAGTTCTAACAAATAAAAACATTTACAGGTTGTGGCGCACGATCCACAGCTTCGTTGCTTGAGTTTTTAGACGAATCCAGCACTGAATTGGGAGAGATTCTGAAAGCTCTCCTTTGTCAAATGTTAGCTATATATTTTTTTTATAATTCTCTGGAACATAATTAAAATTAAAGCTCTTCTGTCTTTGTGTCGTGTCCTTTGGAAGCCGGAAAACAGAAACAGAAGAAGCTCTGTGGAAGTTGCGCTTTCTCTACAGCACCTCTAGCGACGCCGATTCACTGTGCGTGGTAAATGCGCGTAAACTGAAGCATTTGTGATCTTACTAACCCGGATGTATTTTTTTGTAGTCCTCAAACTTTGTTTGCTGTAGGCTTTGCTAAGCTAACTCTGTGAAAGCCAATGTCTCTCTTTGCTTTGCACTTTGAGCGTCTCGCATTCAGAGATGTTGTTTAGTATCACACAGCTACATTACACATCAACTAAAGTTTAAAATATGATATCATAGTGGACAATCCTTTTAATGTAACTTATTTACTTTATTTTCAGACGTGATGGTGAAGGAGGAAGAACTGAGTGAAGATGAGGAGAAACATCATGTCAAGAGTGAAGATAAAAGTCAACTAAAGATCGAGCATAGTTTTTCAATGGAAAGAACAGCCGTGAAAGATTTCACCTGTACTCAGTGTGGGAAGACCTTAGCCTCCATGTTCGATCTCAGGCATCACATGATGATCCACACCGGAGAGAAACCTTACACGTGTTCACACTGCGACAAGAGTTTCAATCGTTTAGGAACCCTGAAAACACACATGCTGCTCCACACTGGAGAGAAAACACACACATGTGATCAATGTGGCAAGTCATTTTTGAGGGCTGGAGACCTGAAGAAACATCTTCGAGTTCATACAGAGAAGAAGCCTTATTTATGCTCTGAGTGTGGAAGGAGGTTTTCAATGCAGTGCAATTTGACAGCACACCAGAAGATCCACAGTGGTGTGAGAGAGTTTGTGTGCTGTGAGTGTGAGAAGACTTTTATTACAGCTGAAGCCTTGAGACGACACCAGAGGAGTCACACTGAAGAGAAACCATACAAGTGTTTACACTGCGACAAGACGTTCAGATATTCGGGACATCTGAAAGTACACCAGATCATTCACACTGGAGAGAGACCGTTCACATGCGCTCAGTGTGGAAATAGTTTCAAGCGATCAACACACCTCAATCGACACATGAAGATTCACAGTCCTTTTGTCACACGTGATGATCAACACTGGAGAGAGAACACACAGATGTGATCAGTTCTGCAAAACATACTTGAGGCTTTAGTGGATTCAATGGTGCCAGCAGTAAAAGTCTTAGGCAGTGGACAATGTGAAACGCGCCAAGGACTACCCAACCATTCTGGAGCAACCCAATGGGTCAAACATTGTGTCTTGAAGGCGGTACCATGTTATCAGGATGATCATGCACCAATACACACAGCAGAACTAGTGACAGGGTGGTTTGAAAAACATGGAAGTGAAGTTAAACATCTCCAATGGCCTGCACAATCACCAGATATAAATATTATTAAGTCACTTTAAGTTGTTTTGGAGGAGCGAGTCAGGAAACGTTTTCCTCCACCAGCATCATGTAGTAACCTGAACACTATTCTGCAAGAAGAATGGCTCAAAATCCCTCTGGCCACTGTACATTCCCAAGATGAATTGGTGCTGTATTGGCCCAACACCATACTAATGAATTATTGTGGTCTAAAACCAAGCATTTTAGTTTCATTGTTCAACCCCTGTAGATTGTTAAGGGGAAATACTTGACGGCAGCCTTCTATTCCTAAAGTTGACCCTTAGGTTTTTGTTCCTGCAACCTAATTTTTACCACAGGTACCCCTTTTCTTAGCTTAAAACATGGCTCTTAAACTCAATTCCTGGAGGGCCGCAGCTCTGCACAGTTTTGCTCCAAACCTAAACACAGCTGATCCAACTAATCAAGTTGTTCAAAAGAGTCTCGAACACCTTGATGAGTCGCATCAACTGTGTTTGATTAGGGTTGGAGCAAATCTGTGCAGAGCTGCGGCCCTCCAGGAATTGAGTTTGAGACCCATGGCTTAAAGACTTTCATGCAACCGGGACTTGACCACTAACTTCCCCATTCACATGGGAAGTCAGCGTCAACGCTTTCCATTTACTTTGAATGGGTGACGTCAGGCCTAGCCGAACAGAATTGTGGATCCGTCGGCGCCGCTTCATTGGCGTTGCTCGATGCAGAAGTTAGGAAATTCTCAACTTTTCAAGAGCCAACAGAAGCGTCAGCCAATCAGATCACTTCTTGCAAATACCCCAGCTCAGACTGTAGCTGATTGCGGACTAATTTCATTGGCTGACTCTGCTATGATGATTGTGTCAGATTCAACTGCAGACACGCCCTCAGTCAAGCGTTGACGCTGAAGCCCCATGTGAATGCACGGTTATGATTGTAATGAACTTGGTAGATTAATGAGCGAAGCCTAAAGGCCGATTTATACTTCTGCATCAAGCGCATGCGTATGCTACGGCGCAGCCTACGTGTGGACGCATAGCCCCTCGCCGTAACCGTCTGCGACGTTGACGCACACCTCTCAAAAAACGTAACGCGTACATGTAGCGCAAGCTCTGTGATTGGTCAGCTTGGTAGCGCTGACGAGTGTGGGCGGAGGTGAGAGCCGCGTGCCCGATGCAGCGAGTGTTTACAAGTGTGGAGTCCTGTGAAGGAGCTCTGGATGGAGACTGTTGTTTTGTGTTTACCTTATGATTAAAGTTGTTGCACGTTTGCCGGTTCCCGCCTCAAAATGAGCAAATTTGAGCCACTTGTACATTAAGGAAGTGTTCGGAAAAAACAAAACACCAGCGAAAACTCGACATAGAGAAACATAAACACCTACTGCCAGCTAGTGTTTCGGAAGTGTATTGCAGAGAAACAGAAACAGCGTGCAGAAGTATAAATGCACGGCTACACGTGAGGCATACGCCATGAGTTACGGCGATCACTTGACGCAGAAATATAAACCAGGCTTAAAGATGCTGCAAACAAGAAGATATGGCAACACAGTAGATGTGCGCATACACATATCTGTCAGGTTTAGTGTTGTTATATTAAATCCGTCAAATGTAGTTAAAACCAAAAATGAGACATGTCTGGCGGTCAGTTACCACAGTGCCATCCATCCAGTTTTATCGTGTTCTGTTGGCCAACCAGGGGTGAAAGGTGGTGACGGTTGTTTCAATCACGTGGTTTTGGTGACGCATGAAATTCAGATGGAGGGCAGGAAGTAAAAAACTGAATAGGAGACTATTTTTGCGCTTTGTACCATATTTCAAATGAGATATAACTAGAAAATAACTGCATATGTTAGGCATGATCCTTAAATCACGAAGAGGACTGAGTGTACTACTGAACTCAGATATATTTGCCTGTCATCGAGGAGGATGATGCTGTATAAGCCATTATGTTTATGCATTTTATCATACTAAAGATAATTACTTGGCTTAAACTGTCGCAGTAAGCAGTTGCTGTGGCACGACACAACTGTACTAATAAACTAATTATTCAATAGGCTTCAGTTCTCTACGCTATACACCATCACAATGCACCACAGTTTACACTAAAGTCACAGTATTTATTACAGTTGATCAGTATTCAGTAGCATTCATTTACAAAGAGTTATACACTTTACTATGTGGTTTATAAACATGTTTGTTATTAATTACTATAGTTTTCCCCAATGCCGATATCTTCTAGACAGCATGAAATAACAAGATGAAATCATACAAAAGCATGGACGCTTAGTCTACATTATTATTTATTTATGTTTGTAAGGGGGAAAGTGCTCCGCAATAATAACCGTCTAGTTTTGTTGCAAGGGTTGCATTTTTGTTAGGTCGATCAATTTACAATGAACAAATATTCACTGCTGGTGCGCATATAGACGTTAACGTTACGGTTGTTTATTCTGCCGAAACGCCAGTGAAGACTTGGATTATTGCAAAACAAGACAGAGATTTTATTGCAGCGATTACATGGCAGGGTGTGCTATTTATATACTACTGGATCTTGTATAAGTGTGGTTGTGGTTGTATCTGAATTATATATAACACATTAACATATTTAAGCACATAGCTAGGCCGGTATATAATCTTTATTGGTGCTGTCAAGCGAATTATCACGTTTTAAAAAGCTTTTACACATAGATGTATTGAATAAATGTTCATTACACAACGCCTTTTCTTCTGTTTTTCAGACAGTTTCTTGGACTTTCCCCTCCTTTATGAGCAAAAACTTTTGGAAGTCTATAAAAGATGTCTGGCATTTGTTGTTTTGGCCAATTTAAACAATTATAAACTACATAAAACAGAAACTTGTTGATGTTCTGGTATAGATTACTATGTAGAAGAATCACTTCCTGCCCTCCATCTGACTCATCAATGACGTCATGTGAAAACAACCTATAGAAAAGTTTAAAATGACCAAATCTAGAAGTTATACTATGTAGATCCCTTTTCTGTGAATATTTTTATGAGTTGTATGGCAGATATTTTAAAGAAAACCGCAGAAGCATGCAATTGAATGAAATAAGTATTCCAAATTTCTGCTCTTTACCCCTTCATAATTTTTTTTTTTTTTCAGGGCCTCCCAAATCCTCTACCTATGAGGCCAACACTGAACAACATAGTGGATTTACTCGCCTGCCTGTTATTCCTAAAGCATTAGTGTAAATGTTGTTTATATAATTAATGATTGGTGATTTTAAGAATAATTGTGAATCATTCATAATTATGCACATTTTGCAGAATAAGCAGCTATTGACATTTTATAAAGGGCTAATAATAACAGTAAATTAGTCATGATGATAATTTGTATTAATGACTTGTGAACAAAATGGCTGTATACTTCACATATTAGTCTGCAATATCTTGAAATAATAAATAGTGTGAAAAGTACTTTAAATGATTCTAAATGTAAGAAAATCGTGTATATTCAGACGCGCTAAAACAATCAGTTTGTGTAAAACTCTTAACCGGTTTTAGGACAAAGAAACATCTTAAGTTTTGACAGCAGTTTCATTGATTCAGATCAGCTTAAAAATGGAGTTCCTCACCAAACAGCATTATCTGAAGCTTTTGTTATTGTAGGCCTGTCATTTTGCCTCCTGATGTAATTCAATCTTCAGCTGTTCAATGTTTAATCAGCTTACATTTTGTTCAAAACAATTGTTTCCTGATTGTAGTTACCTCAGGAAACATTTTATACTGTCAGCTATGAAGTAGGGCTGTTGCGTGTGCTTTTTTAATTTGTTGAGTGTTTTTAACAACGTTTTAAGTGCCTAATAAACAGTATTTCACCTGTTACGTGATTTAAGTTGGCCTTTGTTCACGTTAGCAATTGTTTTACAGCTAATTTGGTGCGTTGTTGACGATCCGCTGTTGCGCCCGCCTTGGCGTGGTGACGTCACCACTGACGCGTTCACTCAGCGTCGAGTCTTCAGAGCTGAGGTGAGTCGTTGACGCTTTTTCTCGTGTTTCCACAACAATAAAACACACTTTACAGTTTGTTAAAGCGGCAATCTGCGACTAGTTTCTGCATTGAGTTCACCTCTATCTGTGTGTCTGCTGACCTAAACAATACAGCAGGCAGAGAGGAACTCTGAGAGCACAATATGAGCTCAGTGTTTATATTTTACTACATTTGTGTCAGTAATATTGGAATGTATAACATGTGAATGGAATAATGGGAATCTACTATGACAGATAAATATGAGGATTATTTATATATGATTGTCTAGTTTCTGTACACTGATGTGCTACAGCTAACAATCTAATTACTTTATTGGTATGAATACTTGATAAAACTTGAAATAAATGCAAGAATCTTTTTAATAATTTATTACAATAGCACTTCATCATTGTAGCACTTATAAGGAGCTGATTTGTTCCTGAATGGCTGTTAATGAGCGTTTATAACCTGAGGCTGTGGCTCATTAATATTCAGATCTACATTAAATTAAATTTATTTGTGTCAGCCGTATTTAGCAAGTAACATATACACACATTGTGTCGCCTAATATCAGGGGCGTAGTGAACATTTTTAAAGTGAGGGGGGCAGCTGAATGACATCCAAAAGTTTACGTTCATATGATTATTAATCACCTGTTTCTAAATGGTCTGGCTCTAAAAGTGAGGGGGGGCATATCCCCCCACACCCGGTTGCTACACCCCTGCCTAATATCCTAATATAATTTGCTTCATCAATCAGTGTAAATGAATCCGATTTAT
>CAIGQZ010032594.1:1751579-1765207 GCA_903798205.1 Danio tinwini
GTGTGTGTGTAGGGGCAGGACAACCACATAGCTGATGATGATTGGGATGTGTGTGTGTGTGTGTGTAGGGCCATGACAACCACATAACTAATGATGATTGTGGTGTGTGTGTGGGGGCAGGACAACCACATAACTGATGATGATTGACACAAGTGCTATAATTCATGATCATTTGACTGGATTGTTTAAATGTAGCCCAGAGCTGCACATGCTGAAAGAAAACAACCTCTTAAAATGTAACTTATTTACTTACATTTCAGATGTGATTGTGAACGAGGAAAGTGAGGAAGTGAGTGAAGATGAGGAGAAACATCATGTCAGAAGTGAAAACGAAACTTACACACAGAGAGAAAAAGGTTTTAACTGCACTCAGTGTGGAAAGTGTTTAACCAACAAACACACTCTCAAGTTTCACATGATGATCCACACTGGAGAGAAACCATTCAAGTGTTCACACTGCGACAAGAGCTTCATTTGTTCAGGCTATCTGAAAACACATGAGATGACCCACACTGGAGAGAAACCACACAAATGTGATCAATGCGGCAAATCATTTTCGATTTCTTCAGAGCTGAAGAAACATCTTAGAGTTCATACAAAGGAGAGGCCTTATTCATGCTCTGAGTGTGGAAAGAGTTTTGCACGACAGTCAAGCCTAAGACAACATCACAAGATCCACACTGGTGTGAGAGAGTTTGTGTGCTTTGAGTGCCAGATGACTTTTATTACAGCTGGAAATCTGAAACGACACCAGAGGACTCACACTAAAGAGAAACCTAACAAGTGTTCACACTGCGACAGAAGATTCAGTCAGTTGCAATCACTGAAAGTACATGAGAGGATTCACACTGGAGAAAGACCATTCATATGTTTTGAGTGTGGGAAGGGTTTTTCTCATCAGTCAAATTTTAAAGCACATCAGCATATCCACACTGGCGTGAGAGAGTTTGTGTGCGTTGAGTGTGGGAAGAGTTTTATTACAGCTGCAGACTTAAAACAACACCAGTGGTTTCACACTGGAGAGAAACCGTACAAGTGTTCACACTGCGACAAAACATTCAGTCTGTTGCAAATCCTGAAAACACACCAGAGGATTCACACTGGAGAGAAACCGTACGCATGCACTCAGTGTGCGAAGAGTTTCAGACAATCATCACACCTTAACAAGCACATGAAAATCCACACAATGGGGAACACAAGTGTGATCAGTGCGGTAAAAGATTTTTGAGGCCTTCATATTTGAAGAAACATCTTACGTAGGGTTGGGTATCGTTTGGGGTTATTTCGATACTGGTGCTAAATCGATACTTTTAAAATGATACCGGTGCCTAAACCGATACTTTTGAACCACAAACTTTTCGTGGATCACTCTAGAAAAATCTTTTATTTGACAACTTCTTTAATCATTTTAATTGAACAATATAATTGGTTTAAAGCATACATCAATTTATATTTTACATATTTAAATTTAATTGCATTAATAATTTTCTTTTGATCATTTGTTTATTAGCATGAATGCAAGATTTGCATTATGCAATTAACATTACGTTAGCTTACTACTAACCTGTGGAAAGGCTGTCATCAAAATCAGGGAACACCTTTTTTCTAGGGTTGGGGCTTGGGACTGCTTTTACATGGACATCAGGGATCTAATGATTTGCCTTAATCTGAATAAGACAGTAATGTGATTAAGGTGTTTACATGAGTTCCTTTTTAAATGTAAATGATTCCGTTTTACATGTTATAGCACATAGACTGATTAACGTCATTGCGTCAGCCTATCCACGTTTCATGTATAGTTTAACTGCAGTTCGCCACTTTCACTTTCATTCTGCAACATATTGTTCTGTATTGAGGTATTGAATGAGAAAATGATGTAAAGACTGCTGGAAATACCTCCGCATTTTGGGATGCGGGTGGCTGTGGTCCTTTAAGATAATCAAAAATCGCTGTTTAGATGATAGACTCTTAATCAGAGTATTGTCTTAATTATATTAAAATCTGAGTATTGGTTTCCATGTAAACATACCCAGTGAAAGTGCCAGATGATGTCGCAAGCTGTCAAAGGCAGTGCATTCCTCTGCCTTAAAGTTGATTCTATGAGCCCACAAATGTTTCATTAAGTTCAATGTGTTTTTCCCCTTAAGCCTGGTTTATACTTCTGCGTCAAGTGATCGGCGTGACCCACGGCGTAGGCTGCGCCGTAGCATACGCGTGCGCTTGACGCAGAAGTATAAATCAGCCTTTACGCGTAACTTTTGTAAAGCATCTGCTTTACGTTGCTGTGTCAGAATACTTGCTTGTAAAATATAGCCAAACTTTAGAACACATAGTTTAAGCAAATTTGATGAACACGAACATGCGCGTTGATGACTCTGAAGGGAGTTGCTTACCGGATGCGCTGTACTGCACGCGTTGTCTACTTGCGTGCGTTTCCTAAGCAGCAAGAACAAACGCATAACATCGTAGATGGTGTCCGTATCCCTCAAAGTTGTTTAGAATTAAATGTTAAGAGATGTGACACAACGCGCACCTATGTGTGCATTTGATGTACCCCTTGATGCTTCTTATGTCCTTGTCGCAGCAACAGTGGCACCGAAATTTATATGCTGATTTGGTCCGGTCTATACCGGTTACATAGGTGGGTTTTGGTACCCAACCCTAATCTTACATTAGAGAAAGTTTATAATGGGGCATCTGTCAAAATTTGATTGATGATTGCCACACCTTTTTTATATATATATACTTCATACTTCCAGCAATTAGATCCTTTTCAATGTAATTTAATCCTATATATTTTTATAATTCCAGTAATTTGGTCCTTATTAATAAATTTAAACTATTATTTATTATAATACCTGTAAATATATTCTATTCATTCATTTTCTTTTCGGCTTAGTCTCTTTATTAATCAAGGATTGCCACAGCGTAATGAACCGCCAACTTATCCAGCACATGTTTTACGCAGCGGATGCCCTTCCAGCCGCAACTCATCACTGGAAATATATTCTATTCAGTTTAATTAAATTATCATTTTGGTAGTTAGATTCATGTATTCAAACTAATTACATATTTTATATATTAATATATAAAATTAATAATAATAATAATTCCTTACATTTATAAAGCACTTTTCTGGACACTCAAATAGCTTTACACATTGGGAGGATGACACCTGGATGATGCAACGGCAGCCATATTGCACCAGACCACACACCAGCTGATTGGTGGAGAGGAGACAGAGTGACAAAGCCAGTTATGATATGGGGATGGTTAGGAGGTCATGACGGACAGAGGCCAGTAGGCAAATTTGGCCAGGATGCCGGAGTTAAACCCCTACTCGAGAGATCTGCGCGTGACTGAAATTTTAATCCCGCTCCCATCACGTTTTACACTGCACCTGACCGCTCCCGCCATATATTTAGTCTTTGTTCACCCGCTGCCAGACCCGCCCCGTTTTCTACCCGCCAAATTTATATCTGGTTTTCAAAATCTTACGTTAAAATTGGCTATAACCAAAAGAGAGAGATAACAGATAAAAGTGTAGGTTGTGCAAGGATTGTAGGCTAAATGGCAGTTTTGCATTATTTCTATACATGCAGGGCCGGAGCAAGCCAAACTGCCGCTCTAGGCAATGGACTAGCACGCCGCCTTCAACCCGAAAGTGAAAACGAACCTGGCCAGTTCATAAAGTGAGAACGGGGGGTTGATGTTGCGGATGAGTCAGTATATTGGGTTGGGCGGCGGGGAGCGTTTGCCGCCCTCACTATTATGCCAGACCCCTATTATGCAAGTGTTCTGTTGATGTTGTGGATGAAAGTCAGTATGTTGGGTTGGGCGGCGGGGCGCGTTTGCCACCTAGGTCGCTTCTATGGACGCGCCGGCCCTGTATACATGTAGTCGGTACATATTGGGCCACGGAAGAATGAATAGCCTCCCAAAAAACACCCAGCTGGATGTTACAGAGTCCAGTCAGCCTATTACAAGCGACACACACACAGAGCACAACGATGGATGTGCGCGCTCTCATTCACATTTCACATTTAGGTGCTTTATTGGCATGACAAATAACTCTCGGGAGCGGTCTATTGTTAGACCACCCACTCTCGTTCAAATTACACCAGAGTTCCCGACCGCTACTGCGTTTTATTCTTAAATTTATTCCTACGCCGCAAGGAAACTGGTCACGTCCTGCGGCTTCTCTCTTGCAGACCTCTACCCTACATTTTTTGAAGGACATCCCTGGTTTTTTAACGACCACAGAGAGTCAGGACCACAATTTAACATCTCATCCGAAAGACGGCCCTCACTGAGCAGTATAGAGTCCCCAGTTAGGACCCACACAGACCACAGGTTGGGCGCACCCTGCTGGTCTCTCTAACACCACTTCTGACAACAACCTAGCTTTTCCATGTGCTCTCCCATCCAGGTACTGACCGGGCGCAGCCCTGCTTAGTGGGCGACCAATTGAGAGTTGCAGAGAGCTAGCTGCCGGATAATTGGCTTATTGCTTAATCTGTGTGTATGTATGTGTGTGTTTGTATATGTACTCTTCACTTACTAATCAACTTCTACAGTTAGTCACTTACCAATTATTTTCTGTAAACTCATTATACTCCTAGAATACTTGCTATTTTTGGTTGTGGATTACTTTTTACTGCTTCTTAGACTCTTTTTTTTATTTTGAAGGTTTTCATCTATTGATTATCATTTTGTTGAAATAAATGTGGTGACACAGTGGCTCAGTAGGTAGTGCTATCGCCTCACAGCAAGAAGGTCACTGGTTTGAGCCTCGGCTGGGTCAGTTGGCATTTCTGTGTGGAGTTTGCATGTTTTCCCCGCGTTCGCGTGGGTTTCCTCCCCACAGTTTAAACACATGCAGTACAGGTGAATTGGGTAGGCTAAATTGTCCGTAGTGTATGAGTGTGTATGGATGTTTCCCAGAGATGGGTTGCAGCTGTAAGGGTTGCACTGTGTAAAACATATGCTGGATTAGTTGGTGGTTCATTCCGCTGTGTGACCCCAGATTAATAAAGGGACTAAGCCGAAAAGAAAACGAATGAATGAAATAAATGTTAATGTTTAAAACGAAAAAGTCTACTAATTACTGGAGACTCCTCATCTTGCGTCAAATTTAGTATTTACGTTACAAGCTGTTCATCAAAACCCAAACAGATAGTTTTGCATATATTCTTTATCAGCCTCTAATAGCAATATTATTGTTTCTCTGTACCAGTTTTTAAAATATGTTTCTTCATTATTTTAGTGTATGAATGTACATTTAAAGACAATTTTGTTTAAATAAAAAGCTCTTGTTATTCTTTGTGGTAAATGATTCCTTTGTCCTAGAGTTGTCAGGGTGTGTTTAAAGTCAAATGTAAGACTTTTAGGACCCTTTTAAGACTATTATAAATAAAATTTTAGACTAATACTGGGCTATACACTAATAATTATTTTTAATTTGGTTTAAAAAAAAATTTTCTTAGGGAGATATTGTAATGTCAAAACAAGAACAATCTAGTTGTATACACTTTTCAACAATATTTTTGATTTCTAATTTAATTTAGGGTCGCCACAGCAGAATGAACCGCCAACTTATCCAGCATATGTTTTTTTTGTAGCGGATGCCCTTCCAGCCGCAACCCATTACAGGGAAACACCCATACACTTTTATTCACACACATACACTACGGACAATTTAGCTTACCCCATGCCAACACGGGGAGAACATGCAAACTCCACACAGAAATGCCAACTGACCCAGTAGGGGCTCGAACCAGCGACATTTTTGCCATGAGGCGAGTTGACAAGTTTAACATTGTTAAAGTATATTATTATGGAGACAGTGACATATAAAATCAAAAATATACATTTGTTGGCTTTTAGTGCAAATTGATTGAGTATAATCATGTAAAGTGATCTGTGGCTCTGTTATTATCATGAGGAATTGTGTATTTGTTATTAGTTTTCTTTCCCTGATTCCGGAATTAATTTAGAAAAATAGTTCGTTAAATGTCGAACAGCTATTGTGAATTGTATCTCTGCAATAAAAATACTTAAAATATAAAAGAAATTATATATATATATATATAAAAAAAAGTTTTGATTGATTCATGAATTGTTGGTGATTGGATGGATTTCGTCCCGATTGGGTATAGCTTTATTTAGACAGAGGAAAATAAGGAGCTATTTTAAAATGACCTACAAGATAATATTTCAGTGAATTTAAGACTTTTTAAGGTCTAAAATTTCGTTTTGGGGGTGTCATAGTGGCGCAGTGGGTAGCACGATAGCCTCACAGCAAGAAGGTTGCTGGTTCGAGCCTCAGCTGGGTCAGTTGGCATTTTTGTGTGGAGTTGGTATGTTCTCCCCGTGTTGGCGTGGGTTTCCTCCGGGTGCTCCGGTTTCCCCCACAGTCCAAACACATGCGCTATAGGGGAATTGGGTGAGCTAAATTGTTTGTAGTGTATTTGTGTAAATGAGAGTGTATGGGTGTTTTCCAGATGGAAGGGCATCCGTAAAACATATGCTGGATAAGTTGGAGGTTCATTCCTCTGTGGCGACACCTGATTAATGTAGGGACTAAGCCAGGGGTGTTCAAACTCGGTCCTGGAGGGCCACTGTCCTGCAGGTTTTAGCTCCAACTTGCTTGAACAGACCTGTAAGGATGTTTCTAGAAAGCTTATAAGAGCTTGATTAGCTAGCCCAGGTGCATCTGATTGGGGTTGGAACTAAACTTTGCAGGACATCGGCCTTCCAGGGCCGAGTTTGGACACCCCTGGACTAAGCCGAAAAGAAAATGAATGCAATTTAAGACATTTTTAGACTTTAAACTTTTCACGTAAAATGTCACATTACCAATTTTTTTTTACATTTTAAGTGCCTAATAAACAGTATTATTAATAATAAACCTCACGTATGATTGAGTAAAAGGGATTTTTAATCACCTTTATGTATGTTATGTGGTGCGTTTTTGTCCCGCCTCGCCGCGATGACGTCAGCACCGACGCGTTCATTCAGCGTCATGTCTATAGAGCTGAGGTGAGTCGCTTTTTCTCGTGTTTACACAACAATAAAACACACTTTACAGTTTATTAAAGCGACAATCTGCGACTAGTTTCTGCATTGAGTTCACCTCTATCTGTGTGTCTGCTGACCAAAACAATACAGCAGGCGGAGAGGAGCTCTGAGAGGACAATATGAGCTCAGTGTTTATGTTTATCTGTGTTCGTGTAATTTTGTCCTCAACTTTAGTAGTAATTTCGCAAATTATGGTCTGTGATGGGAAAAACGGGAGTCTACTGCATTAGATGTATGAACATCGATGCAGAAACTATTAAATTAGTAGTTTTTAGTGCGGTTTTTATATTGTGGAGTTGTTTTTTTTTGATTTCTCGGTTTCTGTACAGGTGCTACTGCTAACAATCTTAATGATTTGTTATGAATACTTACATAGTATATTAACTATAGATCTAAATACATATCAATGTAAATTAATCAAGATTTCTGCCTATCTCCTGAAGCTCTGCCGCCATCAGTGAAAGACAAAGACAGAGTTTATTGAAGGACAGTGAGAAGATGAGTGATCCAGAACCCTGCAGAATTAAACAGGAAGAGACTGAAGAACTAATAGGTTTGTGTTTATTCGTTACTCTTCAATAATGAGGCTGAACAACAATGAGGTTGTTAATATTTAAGCACTTTTTCAACAACTTTTTCATATGACCTTTGTTTACAATATGGAACGTGCTTAAATTAAAGTGTATAGCTCAAGCCCTGTTATTCTTTTAATTGCAAATTTCACCCAAACACACTCAGGCTCTAATTCATGATTATTTGACTGTGTCGTGTTTGCCGATTTTCTTATATTTGTCGTAGTTGCTGACCTTTTCGTCAATGAGGCACTATCAGACTGGAGGTTTTTGAACAGAAAATAGACTTTATTCTCTGTAATAAAGCCAAGAAAGTGCAAAGCAGACCTCAGAACATTCTGAAGTCTCTTCTGGACAATTACTACAGTGTCTGTGTTTTCCACAATCTTTATACAGATATTTGCCCCTCCCCTAGGTGTCTCGTTTTAACTTCTAATAGGGTTGGGCGATGTTGGCATCGTACTATGTCTAATGTGAAACATCGCGATGGACGATGGCATCATCGTCGTAGGTGGGGGTGGTTGTTGTTAAATATCAATTTATTCATTATTAATTAATTGTAGCCCACCGTTTTCACTACCTGACCCACATGGTCTTTGCTTTACCCAAAACCAAACCATGAATAAATAAAGTTACACACTGATGACCACCTGTCAATCACTTTTTCCCGCGGGACTCTGACATGAATAGACGGAGTGATCTGTGTCAGTATAATGGCTTTTTCCCACAGCTGGTGGAGGAGACGAGAGTTCGTTTGGAGTTCACTATAATTTGTATTGTGATTGATGTTAACTTCCTTATTTTATTATTATTATGAGGAAATAATAACAAGATGCTAGGGCTTGACTGTTTTGGTTGCATATTCACCCGAAATTTTAAGCGACCTAAAAATATATCTGGAAGCATTTGTGCGAGTGCATAAATTGCTGCCGTGCGACCTGTTTTTTTTACTGCAAAATTCTCATCGCGTGGGCGGATTTCGGAGACATTTACACAGGATGCAACTTTGCACCTAATAACGGCAAACGCAGCGCTCAGGAACAGATTAAAACAGTTGTTGTGTGAACTTGCTGAAGTAAAAACAAGCCTGCAATGCTTGCCCCGCCTTTGTGCTCTTCTTATTGGCCCACTGCTCTAGATCTGAACGCGAATGGATTGGTTAATATCAGCTGTCAATCACTCAGTCAATGCCTTCTGCCTTCAGATGACAGGAGCTACAACCTCGGAAATGTGAAGCGCTGAAGATGAGGGAATGAAAATAACACTGACAGATTTAGTTTCAGAAACCACTTAAAGTTACTAATAATGGCACGTCTTATTAGTGATCATGTGCTGAATGTTAATCCACCATTTACACTTTTCCAAAAGTGGATAAAAGACTTCCAGTAGCTTCAAGTCCGCTATAAAAATAACTAAAGCCATTCACTGTAAAGTCTGTGGGACGGGGTTTGCAGGTAACAGCGTTTGCCACTGAATCTACACATTTTAAGCGCAAGAAGTGCTGTATAATCCTTCATTTAATCCTCACCATGCTGTCAGCCTTGCAAGCGGCAGCTATATCTAAAATTTACCACAGCTCATAAAAAAACGTTATTGCTATTAAGATGACATGTAAATAATGAGTTATAACAATATAAATGTGGGGCAATGGATCGCGATGACAGCTCAGCATCGTGAAATTTATCGGCTATGGACGATGGCATCGTCTATCAGCCCAACCCTAAGTTCTAACCATCCTCGGCTAAGTTTTTCTCTCAGGTGGTTCTGTTATTTTTTGGCTCTCAGCCAGCTTGCAACTGTTTACATACATTGTCATGATGGTACATTAACTTGATAATATGTTACTCACTCTAGCTTCTGACACATATAGCTTCATATGATGATTTAACATATATAATCAGTGCTTTACATATTCAGTTATTTTAGATAATCAGTCATTTTTCAGCATAGCCTTCTCCTAGTGTTGCTCCTGTGCAGGTTTCTCATCCTACACACAGACATATCAAAACGTATTTTTACCACAGGCTGGCATGTTTGCTGCATACTTTTTGAGAAGTATTTTCTACTGTTTTAGAAAATACTTCACACTGAGAGAATAAAAGTCTTCTTCAACTGAAGAGTTAAAGACTAACCTTTTAAAATGTGACTTATTAATTTTTCAGATGTGGTGGTGAAGGAGGAGAGAGAAGAACTGAGTGAAGATGAGGAGAAACATCATGTCAAAACTGAAATAAAAGCTCACACAAAGACCGAACATGGTTTTTTAATGGAAACAACAGCAGAGAATGGTTTCATCTGCACTCAGTGTGGAAAGAGTTACAGCCGAAAATGCGCTCTCAAGCTTCACATGAGGATTCACACTGGAGAGAGACCGTTCGAGTGTTCACACTGCGACAAGAGATTCTTTTGCTCGGGATATCTGAAAACACATGAGATGATCCACACCGGAGAGAAACCATTCATGTGCACTCAGTGTGGGAAGAGTTATAGCCACAAAAACAATCTCAAGCTTCACGTGAGGATCCACACTGGAGAGAAACCGTACAAGTGTTCACACTGCGAGAAGAGATTCAGTAATTCAGGACACCTGAAACATCACAAAATGATTCACACAGGAGAGAAACCGTTCACATGTGCTCAGTGTGGAAAGAGTTTTACACGGCAGTCGTGTTTATCACAACATGAGCAGATCCACACTGGTGTGAGTAAGCATGTCTGCTTTTTGTGTCAGAAGACTTTTATTAGAGCTGGAAACTTGAAACAACACCAGATGACGCACACAGGAGAGAAACCGTACAAGTGTTCACACTGCGACAAGAGCTTCAGCCAGTTAAAAGTGCTGAAAATACATCAGAGGATTCACTCTGGAGAGAAACCGTTCGCATGTACCCAGTGTGGGAAGAGTTTCACACAATCAGCACACCTTAATCGACACATGCTGATCCACACTGGAGAGAAAACGCACATATGTAATCAATGCAGCAAAACATTTTTGAGGCCTTGCGAGCTGAGGAGACATCTTAAAGTTCATACAAAGAAGAAGCCTTACTCCGTAAAAAAGCAACTTAATCCTTCCTGAAAAGTCACCTCTGTATTCACAAACATCAGATTGTTAACGAATTCAAATCATTCGTATAAAGGTCACATGTTCAGCTCAATCACAATTAGCATAATTCTCGCCTATAAATTACAGCGAATTAAATACACGAGCCTAAATTAAATGGAATTTCCTTAAATTTGAATCCAGGATCTGTTCTCAGCTGTTGCAGCATCGCTCATGATCAATTATCCAATCAGACGACTCCTGAAGGCCGATTTATACTTCCGCGTCAAGCGCATGCGTATGCTGCGGCGCAGCCTAAGTGTGGACGCATAGCTCCTCGCCGTGGCCATCGGCGTCAAAAAATGTAATGCATATGCGTAGCGCAAGCTCTGTGATTGGTCGGCTTGGTATCGCTGACGAGTGTGGGCGGAGGTGGAGCCGCACGCCCGATGCAGCGAGTGTTTACAAATGTGGAGTCCCATGAAGGAGCTCTGGATGGAGACTGTTGTTTTGTTTACCTTATGATTAAAGTTGTTGCACGTCAGCCAGTTTCCACCTTAAAATGAGTGAATTTGAGCCACTTGTACATTAAGGAAGTGTTCAGAAAAAACAAAACACCAGCGAAGAAACTCGACACAGAGGAACATAAACACCTACTGCCAGCTAGTGTTTCAGAAGTGTATTGCAGAGAAACAGAAACAGCGTGCAAAAGTATAAATGCAGGGCTACGCACGAGGCTTGCGCCGTGGGTCACGCCTATCACTTGACCAGAAGTATAAACCAGGCTTAACTCACTATAAATTACCAGAGTTTTCTTATCTCAATATCTTTGTCTTGAAGAACCCACCCACCTCTACTTTCCCTCCGACACGGCGGCCCAGTGATTAGCACTGTTGCCTCACAGCAAGAATGCCACTGGTTTAAGTCCCTACTAAACCAGACGACATTTCTATGTGGAGTTTTACTTGTTCTTTCAGTGCTTGCGTGGGTTTTCCCCCGGGTTCCCCGGTTTCCTCCCACGGTCCAAATAACTCGCGCCCTAAGTAAATTGAACACACAAAATTGATACCATAGTCAAGCTCTTAGCAAGTACACCTCTCCTCTGTCATCCATATCCATCATTCAGCTAGAATAAGCCTGGGGAGTTTATTGAGATCTACCTGAGCTCAATCTCCCCTCTCACCCTGCAAACAAGACGGAGCCCAGGGCTCGAGGATCTCATAAGCTTAGAGCTCTCTGCATGCCAAACAAGCTTTTATTATCAATCATCAGCTAAGTGTGAACTCTTGAAAATGATCTAAGTTCAGATCCTGGATCTATTAATCTTAATAACTGATCTCTGGCTAGTTTGCTTTGTCAATCAAATTCACAAATCAAATTACAGTTTTTCTCTGTGGCTTTGGTGCACTTCTCACAACACTATTTACATTTGCACAGCAGTTAATGCATTTCTCAAAACAATTAGTACAAAACCTAGCGTGTCACTTGCTCAAAATGGAGAGCTCATTCCTCAAAAGCAAGTATTCATGTCAATGAAAGCGTCAGTGCAGGGCCGTAGATTTAGAGTGGATGGAGGGGACGTGTCCCCACCAATTTACACCATTTATTGAAATGTCCCCAGTAATAATTTAATTCATTTTAATAAAATCACGCTGTCAATATTAACATGCCGAAAGGGTTAAATTTTGTCTCTTCTCAAGTCGCACCGCCCCCAAACACAAATGAACTCTGTGATTGGCTGTGCCTTTCCCTGCTGTCATGTGAGAGGCTGTAGCAGTTCAGATACCAGCAGCGCCAAAAACAACTGCGCAGGAGAATTTCACGTGCAAGAATAAGGTGTGTGAGGTGCGTGACACACAAGTGAGGATGGCGGCCGCAAAAAAAAGGTGGACATGAGGAGTTTTTTTCAACGAAAAGTAAGTCAAGCACATAAACTCAAGTTCGCTACGGAATGAGTCCATCATTATAATGGCGCTCGTGTTTTTCTCCGCTTTAACGCACAATCTATCATTATAGCAGGCTGAAAGTCTGCATAACATGCCCTGAAAACTATCTGCAGAATAAACAGCTACATGTAAAAGTAGATGATCCCTGCCAGTTCTCCTAATCTGTCAGAGGAGCATGTCCAATATCGGTTGAAAAAACTTGTCGGAAAAAATACAGCCGGTGCTTCATCTTTTATATACCTATATATGAGACACGTTTCATTATAGACTATGACTAAAACAAACGGAAGTCTTTGTTAAACTCTTTATCAGTTAATACACATTATTTTAACATCAGGTCTGTGGCAAGCTTATTAAGAATTTTTAATTCTTAAAAACTGAACCTTTTTGCAGTTATTCACCTGATTCTCTATTTAATTATGACCTATATTGCATTGTAGTGACATGAAAACACATTTTTGCTGGATTATCTTGTCGGATGGTTATCATAACCACATGATGTACCAAAATATATCCTGTCATTTTTTTTTATTGCTTACCATACTATTTTACTATATTAAGGGTTTATTTACAAATGTACATTTAAATTGTAAGTTTTATATTACAGTTTTATAAATAATGAAAATTTAGAATAAAGAAATATGAAAAGATGCTTATTTTTAAAATACAAATTTATTATCATTACCTTTTTTTTTTTTTAGAAATCTGTTAAAAGTTGTATTAAATAAAAAAAATGAAGCCTACAGGCAAATAACATACTGGTCAGTATTCAACTTTCCTCAGTCAAAATTTGGGCATTTAAATAAGAAAAATTCAAACATAATAATAATAATCCAACTTTTGGTCTTTCAAACCACTCGAACCCCACTTGCTTACAGGCCTGACTATTTAATTTAACTTAATAAATTGTATGAATAGAGGATTAATTAATAATAATAATAATATATATATATATATATATATATATATATATATATATATATATAT
>CAIGQZ010032594.1:1773639-1800820 GCA_903798205.1 Danio tinwini
AATATTTTATATGTTATATTATACTTTATATTATATATTTTTTATTTTAAATAAATAACAGGAATTAACCCTAAATGTAACTTAACACAACTATAACTGTAACTGTAAAGAAATCTTTGAAATTCTATAGAATATAAAAATACATTAAGGTTTCATTAATTAATGTTAATTTATTTACTGACATGAACTAATAATTAACTGATGATCACTGATAATCATAGTTTAACATTTACTAATGAATGTGTAAAACAAATTTATGCTTGTTAACCTTAGTGAACTTAACAACCATGAACTTAACAACTATATTTGTATTAAATAACATTCACTAACATGAACAAATACTGTATTAAATGTATCGTTCATTGTTTGTTCATGTTAGGAAATGCATTAACTAATACAACCTCATTATTGTAAAGTGTTACCGAATTAACTGTTGTCTTAGACTTGGCACATGGCAGAGAATTAGGTTTATTAAGCCTTAACTCCATTAATCATCATCCCTCTCTCAGGCTTGCTTAGTGAGATCACCATCAAATTATATAAACTTTAGTTTTGTTGACTCTGCATAAAAGGTTGTTACGCCGGTTTCACAATACATGAGCATTTTCAGCGCGCATGTTCACAACTGGCAGCAAGAAGGTCGCTGATTCGAGCATCGGCTGGGTCAGTTGGCGTTTCTGTGTGGAGTTTGCATGTTCTCCCTGCGTTCGTGTGGGTTTGCTCTGGGTGCTCCGGTTTCCCCCACAAAGACATGCGGTACAGGTGAATTGGGTAGGCTAAATTGTCCGTAGTGTATGAGTGTGAATGAGTGTGCATGGATGTTTCCCAGAGATGGGTTGCGGCTGGAAGGGCATCCGCTGTGTAAAACAAATGCTGGATAAGTTGGTGGTTCATTCCACTGTGGTGACCCCTGGATTAATAAAGGGACTAAGCCGAAAAGAAAATGAATGAATGAATAAATGTTCACAACCGGGACATGAAGCGGGAGCAGCGCGTCAGCAGGTGAAGCAGGAGGGGTGCGTGAGGTGCGCGGGTATGCATCAGTTTGCTTTTTGATTAAACTACATTGCTTTTATTAGCATTGGCTCGGTTACACATAGATCATTATGTCTTTATTCTGGGATTACCACTAATAATAAATACACTTGCATATAAAGTAAATCGTATCTCAAAGCATTTACAGGGGCACTGGCGATTTGTACTTGGGCGTGTGCCCCAGTAAATGGGGTCTAGCGACGCCCCTGGTAGTCGAAGAACTTTTAAATGTTATTGTTGTCAGCTGACTTGAGCAAATTACATAATCACATATTGTTTCACCTACAAGATGTAACATCATAATGAATCCGTGTAAATGAATCAGATTTCTCTGTTTCTTCTCCTGAAGCTCTGCCATCATCAGTGAAAGACAAAGACAGAGTTTATTGAAGGACAGTGAGAAGATGAGTGATCCAGAACCCTGCAGAATTAAACAGGAAGAGACTGAAGAACTAATAGGTTTGTGTTTATTCATTACTCTTTAATAATGAGGATAAAGAACAGTCAGGCTGTTAATCATTAATCTTAAGACTTCATCAGATTTTCTCAATATTATCTTTCATTTTATCTTAATATTTTTTAAGAACATTGGAAAATGAACTGAAATTAAATTTACTGCTTAGACAAATTTTGGTAACACTTTAAAATAATGGTCCAGTAGTTAATGCATTTAACAACAGGAACAAACAATTAGCGATACATTTACCATGGTATTTATTGAACTTTATTAACATTGACCATAGTGAAAGGTGCATTGGGTGATTGTTTTTTAGAAACGTGTTGTTGTGCTGGTTGAAAGTCTCTTCACATTCCAATAGTACTGATTAAAATAAATTATTTAAATGTGTTTATATGTGTTTTTATGATCTGGGTAAGCCATAAGACAAAAAAATGTCCAATTAAATAGTGTCGGGCCGACATTTCCCATAATTCCGATTAGTGCCCCAAACTGTCTGTCAGCAAATGCAGATTTGAGCTAGTGCGCACCTCTGTTCACGCAGATCCGCCATTTGTGCGTACACTAGGCATGGGACGATAACCGTTTTCAAGGTATGCCGCGGTTTGGAAAAGTCAAGGTTTTCATACCGCCAAAATTTTCTCTAATACCGTTCCTAAGGTATGTGTAAGATTTTTTTATTTACATTTTCTTTGACAACAGCATCTCCAGCAGAAAAGATATCCAAAGATGCCACTTTAAATTGTAAATAAATCTGTGTTTTTGAAACTAATGAAGACAGCAGACGTCAATGATTCATTTTCATTATTTGGCCTGGCACGTTTACTGCTCCAAATTATTATAAATGTTTCTCAAAATAAAATATATTGTGTTTAAAGGGGATTTTTTTTGTTTGTTTTTTACACAGACATTTAAAAAGAATATATTTTAGAGCAGTAATCATAATACTGTGAAACCGTGATATTTTTATCCAAGGTTATCATACCGTCAGAATCTTATACCGGCCCATGCCTAGCGTACACATGCTGCACGTTCATGAGAGAGAGAGAGTGAGCGAGCGAGCGAGCGGTAAAAACAAGTGTTGAATCAACTTTTTAAAATCCTGAATCAATATTACCTTTGCACGATGGATAAAGGACCAACCATGGCTGAAGGATTACCTTCAGAAAATAATGTTGTGTTTTTAACTATTTTAGCCACGCAAAGCTGATGTAGATGTTGTTGTTACAAATATGTTGTATCTGCACAAAAGTGTTGTTCAGCCTCTGAAATGTCTCGGTGATAGATTGATGTGGGTATTTTCAGTTTCATAAGCTCCTTTTACAGCATCGATAATGTAAATTTTATTTAGTTTAACAATAAAACATCAGCGCTATTCCGCCTAGCCTGCTTTGCTGAGCTGAAGTTGCTTTTATATTCACATTGGGTCATTTTTAAACAATGACAACCTGTGACACGCTCGCTATATTGTTCACCGCTACTCTGAATATTCTGTCAGAAATAGCGGGTAAGCATGGCTTAGTAACGAGTGTAATTCCTGCATGCTGCTGGCCAAACACATGAGAGAGGGTTCTGCTGTCATCTTTAGCGTGTGGGCGCTCATGTTTTCAGGAGGCATGGCTTTGGGCGGCAGGGGATGTCCTGTGTTTCAGAGATTTATGCTAACCATGCTAACAGGTTAGCATTGTGGCAGATCACCTACTGCACCTTTAACTGGACTGACACAGTTTCAATTTACTAGAACTTTTATGTTAAGCTGCTTTGACAATTTCTACATTGTAAAAGCTCTAGAGAAATAAAGGTGAATTGAATTGAAAGTTAACCAACTTTCACTGCTAATTTCTCCCTCGTGCTCCTTTATGCTAACATCACAACTTACAAGACAACTTTTCACCTCAGCGAGAAATCTCATCCCAATTTAATCTCGCAAGATCTTGTGACACTAGATCTCATCACACCCTTAGGGCCCTAACATACACTCGGCGCAAGACATGAATGGCACAATTTGTTCGTATTTTCAGACCAGCACAACCCTAATTTTCACGTTTTGTGCCACGTTGTTTAAATAGCAAATCTATTTGCACCACTTTGTGGACTCATGGGTCTGCTGGTCTATAAAGGAGGTGTGTGAAGGCGCATTGTTGGAGCTTTGCTATTTTGAGGAACTGAAATAGACCGCATCATTGACCAACTAAAAGCTGCTCTTAAGTCCAGCAGAGTGCGTTAGTTATGTGCCTATGCAGGTTCAAACGCTTACACGCTGCTGAATACACACAGGATGTACATCAATACACAAATATATTTACAGAAGAAAACAATTAAAGGATTAAAATAATACAAAAATTATTATTTTCTATATAAACACCACTGCCTCCTTGCTTTCTTCACCTCGGGGGTCTTTTTCGGTTTATTCATGACAATCTGCATTAGTTTAATTTTTTTTATTATGATCAGTATTATTTATTACATGCATATTTACATTTGTTTTAAAAAAAACTAGTTTAGATTTGTCCACCTGTGGGGTTTTGGAGACGTCTGCATCACCATATGGGGCATAAGAACAGGACGTGTGTTTGGATATAACTCCTGTTGTTTGACCACACTTCGTTATTATTGTTCATTTATTCCTCTGCTGGAGATTAGAACTGAATTTAGAAATAGTTTTGAAGCAAATCTTTGTGCTTCACAAACAAAATTAAATATGTAGGCTAATTGATGTCCTCAGTGGAGTGAACAACACTATTTCCTTACTTCACCAAGGAGAGTAAAAGTAAAGTGAAAGTAAAGAGGCTGAATGGTGGAGGCTCGTTCTTTATCCTCACGCTGCAGATGCTCTGTTTAACTGTTTTCCTGCTAGTGAAGTGTTCAGTTTTTACACTTGTAAAATCCGCCAATGTAAATAGCAAATGCATTATGGTGCGACGCAACTGACTCTTAAAGGAATGGGAGATGAGACTCTGATTGGTTTAATGCACGTTATGCTCAAAACACACCCAGAACTCATTAAGAGAATAAGCACAACCCTGTTAGACCATGCGCCATGACACAGAGCGTATTTTTCTGTCCTTAAAATTTCAAAAGTGGATTCGGACACATCCTTAATGCTTCTGCACCATGCGCTTTAGACTTTTTACCTAGATCTGTAAAATAGAGCCCTTAATCTCCACCATTACGCACAGGCAAATTTTTTGGTTAACCTCCTAAAGGGCACCTATGGTGAAAAATCTACTTTTCAAGTTGTTTGGACAGACATATGTGTAGGTGTAGTGTATAGACCGTCATATTGGGGTGATATAAACACACTCAGTCCTTTTTTTTTTCAATTTAACAACATAAAAACGGTGGACCAATTGGAGCGGTTTTCAGATCAATCGCAACTTGATGTAGGAGTGCGGCCCCCCCGCCCACCAATATTGATTGACAGGTGCGCATTACCATATCCTCAGTATATTGTTTCACGTCCGCCATTTTCAGAGTGTGAGTCAAAGCGACGTCACCAAAGAAACACCCTTCCTCTATGTTTAGATGTAAGGCTCATTGGGCTCAACAATCACCACTTTATCGCTCTCCTCGTCACCAGTGTTTGTGAGTTTTGGTGGGTTTGCATACATGTGTACTTTTCATTGCGTCTTTCTTAAACTTCAGCGGTTTGCATTTCCCGCGGTCACAGAAGCTCTCTGTCATCTTAACTAGGTGGAGCTGGAAAGTGCGAGCGCGTTGCCTCACGTGCGCGTCCCTCCATTGGAAATAACGAACTAACGACGCGCAGCGCCATGCATTTCACGTTGTTGCGGATGAAAGTGAGGACCGGGGGGTTTGCTAACTATTCTGCCGTCTAGGTCGCCTTTATGGACGCGCTGGCCCTGCTCAGGACACTGTTCATATAACTGCAGCGCCACAGAGCGTTATCTGAATAGTTTTATTTTAAATAACATGCGAATGTGCGCGTCTGGTCTGTCGTGTCGTGGCTCTGAGCGACGCATCCGGTGTATGACGCCCTTTAGTTATAGCCTCAATCAGGTTCGTACACCAGAAGCACCGCTCGGCGACAAGCAGCATCACTCCACACAGCGCCATGCATTTCTGAATTCTAAACATAAGTTTCTATCAGGGGACACACACCGGTGACGCAAGTGTGTGATACCTTCAACTGTCATGTGCGCGCCGTGTCGCGGTGCATCCGGTGTGTAATGCCCTTCAGTCAAAGTTAATTCAGTGTGCTTTATTAGTCTCGGTGTAGGCTACAAGCTCGGAGCTTTAAACTAGCACACAGTTGGCTGTAAAACTATACAAAGACACAAATGATTTTGTCCTCTCTGCTTGGTCTGTGTCCGAGTCGTACATGTACAGCTGAATGCTGGTCCTCTCACTCATGTTGCTTCTCTCAGTCTGCCTGTCTGTAGCCATACTCAAAGCGGGGGAGCTCTTGGCTCCGCCCCCTTGTTAAGTTGGGCGGGAAGTCGAAACTAATTTTCATGTGTAGCAACACGCCCCTAAAACAACGAACTGTGTACACGCCCCCAAAATGACACTTTTTAACACGTCATAATAAAAAATCTGAATTGTGTTTTGAACTGAACCTAAACTGGCACACTCAGAAGAACCATAATATTAATATTACATCTTAAAAAAGGGGTCAAATCGGTGCCCTTTAAGGCCCAAGCTGTTTTTTTTACATGCATTTTTTTATTTCTCTTTGCTATTTTGGGCATATTGGAACTTAATTAGAATAAAAATCTAAGTATCATCTTTTGATATGATGTACTTTTAGAGAAAAATGATGTCCATATATGTGGACTCGTGGTCCGAATTTACATAAAACACTTTTTTCTAAATGTTTTTTAATGCATGTATAACAGATTTTTTTTTTTACTTGCTTTGACTGTCAGTAGATACAACATTGTTTTCCCATTTTAGACAGTTAAAAATGGGGTTTGGGACATTTCATATGCTGCAAACAGTTGCAGGATGACACTGTATGTCTGTAACAAAATATAAAACATTTAATGTATTTTAAATAGACACTTAAGAGCTGAAATCTGCTGTCCACGTATGTCGACATTCAAGCCCTAGGACAGGGGTGCTCAACCCTATTCCTGGCGATCGACCTACCTGCAGTTTTCAGTTGCAGCCCTTATCAAACACACCTGCCTGTAATTATCAAGTGCTCCTCACATTCTAAATAATTGGTTCAGGTGTGTTTGATCAGGGTTGGAGCTGGAAGGTCGATTGCCAGGAACAGGGTTGAGCACCCCCTGCCCTAGGAAGTTGTTGAATTTTTTTAACTCGTGCGAAAGTAAAAATTGACATGAATTCTGCATGTTTGTGGCAGCTGCATCATTCACATTCAAATGCGGCAGTCACTAGGTGGAAATTCACATATAATTATGTGTTAACATTGACTTTGTATGCAGTTTATTCATGCAAATATTTAATTCTGCATTTAGTTTGAAGCCACCATTATTTGTTATTTGTTTCTATGGCATATGCTAATAAAAACTAGCCTCTTTAAAACAGTTTATTTGCTTAATTTTCAGATGTAATGGTGAAGGAGGAAGAACTGAGTGAAGATGAGGAGAAACATCATGTCAAAAGGGAAGAAGACCCTCACACAAATATCGAACATAGTTTTTCAGTGGAAAGAAAAGCTCCAAACGATACCACCTGCACTCAGTGTGGAAAGAGTTTCAGCCACAAAAACGGTCTGAACATTCACATGAGGATTCACACTGGAGAGAAACCCTACACATGTACTCAGTGTGGGAAGAGTTTCAGACACTCGACATCGCTTAACAAACACACGATGATCCACAATGAAGAGAAGCGAAGAGAATGCGATCAATGTGGCGAAACATTTTCAAATAATTTCGAGCTGAAGAAACATTTTAGAGTTCAAACAAACGAGAAGCCTTACTCATGTTGTGTGTGTGGAAAGAGGTTTACAAGACAGTCGCATTTAAGGAAGCATCAGAAGATCCACACTGGTGTGAGAAAGCATATGTGCTTTGAGTGCGGGAAGAGTTTTATTAGAGCTGCAGACTTGAGACGACACCGGATGATCCACACTGGAGAGAAACCGTACGTGTGTTCACACTGCGGCAAGACATTCAGACATTCAGCACATGTGAAAACACACGAGAGGATTCACACTGGAGAAAGACCATATACATGTACTGTTTGTGGGAAGAGTTTCAGACGCTCATCAAATCTTAATGAACACAAGATAATCCACACGGGAGAGAAAACACACAAATGTGATCAATGCGGCAAAACGTTTTTAAGGCCTTGCGAGCTGAAGGAACATGCTAAAGTTCATACAATGGAGAGGCCTTATTCATGCTCTGACTGTGGAAAGAGTTTTAAAAACGTGTCATATTTAAATAAACATCTGAAGCTCCACACTGGCCTGAGAAAACACGAGTGCTTTCAGTGTAAGGAGACTTTTATTTATTCTGCAAGCTTGAAGCGACACCAGAGGAAGCACACTGGAGGGAAACCGCACACGTGTACTCAGTGTGGGAAGAGTTTCAGACAATCATCACACCTTAAAAAACACATGAAGATCCATACTAGAGAGAAAACACAAATGTCATCATAACACAACACATGCTTTCACATTTCACTTTCCGTTAAGGGTATTTAAGTAGCACATTTATCCATTTAGTGACAGGACGACTGGTTGCAATCGAGGGAAAGATGAATATGGTACAGGAACGTCCTTCTCCAGAGTGCTCAGGGCCTCACACTTCACTATCCAACAAGATAATGACCCTAAGCGCACCGCTAAAATAACAAAGGAGTGGTTTCGCAACAAGTTCTAGAATGGCCCAGCCAGAGCCCTGATGTTAACCCAATTGAGCATCTCTGGAGAGACCTAAAAACGGCTGTCCACCAATGTTTACCATCCAACCTGATAAAACTGGAGAGGGTCTGCAAAGAGGAATGGCGATCCCCACATCCAGGCTTTCCCAAAAGACTCACTGCTGTATTAGATCAAAAGAGTTATTTTGCTAAATACTGAGCAAAGGCTCTGAATACTGAGGACCATGTGATATTTCAGTTTTAATAAATCTGCAAAAATGTAAAAAATGTTGTGTTTTTTGGCAGTATTTGCAGCTGTGTGTACATTAATGAAGAAAACATTGGACTTAAGGGTGCTTTCACATCTGTGGAGCGATTCTCTTGTTCTGAAACAGGGATTAAAACGGTTTCGATGTTTATTTTTGTTCTTGGTGCGGATCGCGTTCACACGACAAAGTTTCTAAACGGACCAAAAGAGCTAAAACAAGTCACGTGCGAGTAAACTCGCCTCACATTGATCAGTTTCAGGGCTTATTTTGATTAAAGTTCCGCTCAGCTGTCATGCATCCTTATTTTAATTTATGACAATAAGCAACAAGACATTATAAGCAAAAAGTTGTGCTTTCATTTTGAATGGTGACACTCACAGACATCATCACCAGATATAAATCAGAGGTAAGACTTTCTCATACATAGCCGTTGGCTTATGCATTATAGAGAGAAATAACAGATAAACCTAGACTGCTGTTCGGTCAATTTTCCTAATGGATACAGCTCTCTGTAATCGTTAACATGCTTTCACTTTCGTATTTGACATGAAATGCACATTTACTGGTAGGAATGACATCCCGCTCTACTCATTATTTTCTCTCCATATATGCCTATTACAGTGGTTCTCAAATGGCGCGTTTCCACTGAGTGGTACGGTTCGCTACACTTTAATGGCCGTTTCCACTGTCAAAAGACGTACCGAACCGTACCGTACCCCTTTTTCAGCACCCTTTCGAATAGGTACCAAACACGAAAAAGGTTACGAAAAGGCGGAGCTAGACGCGCAGCTAAACGCTATTGATTTACAGAGATACGTCACGAGCTCACGCAACAAGCCAGAATGAAAACAAAGAAGCCGCAATGTTTTAATACACAGCCGAGAGATTACAGTGTAATTATATATACATATAATAACGAGCCCTGGTCGACCCGGGCTCAAATGAACCTTGTCGTCGTCTTGATGAACAGCCACAAAGCCAAAAAGAAGAGCAGATTTTACCCTGTGCCCCGTAGTTTTTTTACGAGCCAGTCTGAAGCGCGAGCGGTTTCGCTTTCTTGCTTGCGCTCGCCGCACGTCTATATTTTAAATAAACTTCTTGAGCTGATGATAATAACGTGCGCTTGATTATTGACGTGCTTTTGAAACCTGATCCTGTCAGAAACTGACAAACGTGAGAGTGACGCGCCAAAACACAAAAGGAGAAGCCAGAAAAAGAGCACATTATTATTACAGCAAACGTGAACAAACTGCCATGATTAACTATTATCATCACCTGCTGGACTATTATGAACTTACAGACAGAGATTACAGACACATTTAATCATGAGAGGTTTGCACTGACTGTGGGCTGTATTTTGTGTTGTTTTGAACCTAAATAAGGACTAAATGTCTGCTGTGTGTAGTTTTTCTGTAAGTGGTAACATATCGGAGACATACAATTGAAGTTTAAATTATTAGCCCCCCTGTTTATTTTTTCCCCGCAATTTCTGTTTAACAGGACATTTTTCAACACATTTCTAAACATAATAGTTTTAATAACTCATATCTAATAACTGATTTATTTTATTTTTGACATGACAGTAAATAATATTTAACTAGACATTTTTCAAGACACTTCTATACAGCTTAAAGTGACATTTAAAGGCTTAACTAGGTTAATTAGGTTAACTAGGCAGGTTAGGGTAATTAGGCAAGTTATTGTATAATGATGGTTTGTTCTGTAGACTATCAAAAAATAAATAGCTTAAAGGGGTTAATAATTTTGACCTTAAAATGGGTTTTAAAAACTAAAAACTGCTTTTATTCTAGCCAAAATAAAAGAAATAAGACTTTCTCCAGAAGAAAAACATATCAGACATACTGTGAAAATATCCTAAATCTGTTAAACATCATTTGAGAAATATTTACAAAAAGAAAAAAAAATTAAAAGGGGGGCGAATAATTCTGACTTCAACTGTACACACATACGTATAAATCCATAGTACACAAACTATATACAGATCAGTGAATCAAATCACCACATAAATAATAACATCCTCAGGAAAAGCAAGTACAATCCAAAGTAAAATATGATAACAAAGTTTGCTTAAAGACCCTAAATGATGTGATGGATCGAATGTAAGCAGGTAAATTATCAACCAGTCCTGCACTGTTTTCCAAAACGATTGTGCGGAGCTGCAGGTAAACAATATTCTGTGTCCTGTGTCTTTAAGTGTTTACCTAAATAGCATGGTAAATTTTCTAAACTAAATTTCAAGTGTAAAAACCTATTAGAAGGGTATATATCATTTAATATTTTAATTTCTACTTCCTTTGCCTTGGGGAGAATTGGAAATTTAAGATATATCAATCTAAATTGTTTAACAGTATTTTATACAATGATTTAAATAATTTAATACTTGATAGGGGAAGCAGGATTGGATAATAATTTGTCTTAAATGTTTATTAGTGCAAAGTTTATTATCGATTTCAATCTCGCCAATATACTATTAGGCAGTGGCGGATTTAGGCATGTATGGGCGGCATCTTGCTGGGAGCGGCATGGGAAGACGGAGCAAATAAAAGTGCCCCAGTGAAAGCTTTGAGATAAGATTTACTTTATGCAAGTGTATTTTAGAGTGGTTATCCCAGAATAAAGATGTTAGGGGCTATTCACATTTGGCATCTTTTGCACAGGCAAGTTTATTATTCTTTATGTGCTACCAAAACATCGCTGATTAAAATAAATTGACGCATGTACGAAAGCCATTCCGGTTGTTTACATGCACGCCGATATGCGTCGACATGCTAGTCGACAAAACTAAAGTTTATATGATGATGATGATGATGTTACATTGACTAAGCATGGCTGTGAAGCAGAAAGGAGGAATATTGAGTCAGGGAGGTAACTAAGACTTCATAACATTAATTCTCGGCCATGAGTCAAGTCTAAGACAACAGATAATTCTATACAACATCTATTCTATAGACCTGTCATAATTAATATTCCTGCAAAAGTCTTAGAATATTACTCAAGTTGTGTCTTTACATTGTTTTTCAGTTCCATTTAGGATTGATTTCTGTTATTTATTTAGAATAATAATGGTATAATAATAAACAAATTGTTATATTTATTGAAAATAAATAAATATATTTAAATTTATTTATAATAATTGTTTTCAATGTGTATATTTAAAGTATTTAATTATTTAAAATATGTATAAAGTCAACCATGAGTGACGCAGTGGAGCAGTGCTGTCGCCTCACAGCAAGAAGGTCGCTGGTTTGAGCCCCGGCTGGGTCTGTTGGTGTTTCTGTGTAGAGTGTGTATGTTCTCCCCATGTTCGCGTGGGTTTCCTCCGGGTGCTCCGGTTTCCCTCACAAGTACAAAGACATGCAGTACAGGTGAATTGCATAGGCTAAATTGTCCGTAGTGTATGAGTGTGAATGAGTGTGTATGGATGTTTCCCAGAGACATTTGCTGGATAAGTTGGCGGTTCATTCCGCTGTGGCGACCCCGGATTAATAAAGGGACTAAGCCGAAAAGAAAATGAATAAATGAATAGTCAACCACATAGTGTCTTTAATTATTGGGGGATGAAGAGGGGGTATGTTTGGGTGGTTTCGCCCAGGGTGGCATTTAAACTAGAACCGCCACTGCAATAAGGGTAGGATTGGAGTAATTTTCGAATAGGAATCTTTTCATTAACATTTTTATACCTGAGGGTATTGCATTAATAACAGTGAAAAACTGCTTTGGATGACAAGCAAATCCGTGTCTTAAAGTGAAAGTATTATAATCTAAAATACATCCCCTGCCATCCATTATGCCTGTTACTGACCACATATTTTTAACCATTTAACCATAAAAAAATGGATTTGTTCCTATGTAGAATATACTTGTTATTCCAGATAGGGGTCTTGTGGGGTGTGAAATTGTGTGAGTGCTCTAGTTTCCAAAACAATAAGGCTTGTTGGTGGAATGCAGAAACAAAGTCATATGATATTATAGGTACATATACAAAAGTGAAAAGACAAGGGGAAAATATCATGTTTATGTGGGTTCCGGCTCATGTAGGTATATCAGGAAATGAGAAGGCGGATAAGTTGGCCAAAAAAGCAACAACAAAAGGAAATATTGAAATTAATGTAAAGTTATCAAAATCAGAGGGAAAGAGCAGAATATGGAGAGAGATTATGAATAAATGGCTGCAAAAATGGAATGAAGAGGCAAAGGGAAGACATATGTATTATATACAGAATAAAGTAGGGGTAGTAAGAAATGAGAATATGAGTAGAAAAGAAGTAATTATAAGCAGAATGAGAACGGGACATAGTCATTTAAATAGATCTCATAATGGGAAAACATGAAACAGGATTATGTAATCAGTGTCAGGAGTATGAGACAGTGGAACATGTATTGATGTCATGTAGTAAATTTATACAAGAAAGACAAGAAATGGTAACTCAACTGATAAGTTTAGGAAATACAGAAATAAGTATCAAAAGTATATTAGAATGTGCAGAAGAACAGAAAGGAAGGAAGTGTTTGATGAATTTCCTGAGGGAAACTGGACTGGAAAAAAGAATATAGAGTAAAAGGAAAATAGTACAGAAGGGGGCAGTAATGCAACAAACAGGATGCCAGCTGCCGTTAAAGCCTAAAGAAGAAGAAGAAGAAGAAGAACAGAAACAAAGTCACATCTGAGAAGAAATCGGATGCCTCTCAGTTTTTTGACGATCCGCCGTTGCTCCCCCCTCACCGTGATGACGTCAGCACTGACGCGTTCATTCAGCGTCGAGTCTTCAGAGCTGAGGTGAGTAGTTGACGCTTTTTCTCGTGTTTCCACAACAATAAAACACACTTTACAGTTTATTAAAGCGACAATCTGCGACTAGTTTCTGCATTGAGTTCACCTCTATCTGTGTGTCTGCTGACCAAAACAACACAGCAGGCAGAGAGGAGCTCTGAGAGGACAACATGAGCTCAGTGTTTGTTATCATTTTGTTTGTTATATCGCAGAGTATGATCTGTGAAGGGAATAATGGGAGTCTACTGAAGCACATATATGAAGTATGATGCAGAAAACCTTATAACTGAATGGTTTGTGAAGCTATTTTTACTATTTTCGTTTTTTTCTCAGTTACTGTACGCACATAAATACAGTTGACATATATTTTAAATTTACAATGTAATTAGTGAAATATGTTTGTGTGTGTGTGATTTCTCTGTTTCTCACAATCATATATATATATGAGCAATTCCAACGTTATGGATGTGAAATGTGCAGTAAAATCTCAAAACATAAATTGACAGAGGAAGTATATGCTAACATCATATTGAAACATCTGTTTATATTTTACAGAACAACTCACCACAGATTTGTGGAAGCAGAAAAATATCAATCTGTAAACATCTTTTATATTTTAAATGAGGAAAATAAACATGCGTTATGGATGTGACCAAAAAAGGCTGTGAGTTTACATTAATACAACATACTTTGTAGAAATGATGTGAATTAAACTGCACAACCTAAAAGAAACTGCTAATCATCAGGATAAGAGTCGGCTCACTATAGAACGAACATGACTGATTTTATTTGATTTACCAGTTGTACATTTATAAGTAAAAAGCTTCGTTATGGAGGTGACGTATGTGAAATTGCCACTTGTGTGACTTTTGTAAATCAAATATAATTGTTTGAAAACATTGATTGACAGAGACATTTCTGAGTGTTTTTAATGCACTGTAAAATAAAAGCCTACACAAAAAAACGCAGAAATGCTTTAGCTTTTTTGGCGGAAACTAAATTCTTTTATGGCAAGGTTGACATTTGCATAGAATTGCTCACATATATATATATATATATATATATATATATAAACAGTATTTAGTTAATCCTGCTAAAATTCAGTATAGAATGAGCTGACTTGCTGCTGATCTTGAATGGTTGTTTAATGAGTGTTTATAGTCTGAGGCTCATCAATATTATCAGAGCTGCTGAAATCATCTTTATTTCATGTCAATAGTTTCTGTTTGTCCCTCATTCATTATACTGATGTCTAAAGATCAACAAATTGCCATGTTAAGTTAATGTTATTGGTGTCAGCTGACTTGAAAATGACAATCACATATTGTATTACAAGATATAACATCATAATGTGTTTATTTCCTCAATCAGTGTAAATGAATCAGATTTCTCTTGTTTATCCTCCTGAAGCTCTGCCGGCATCAGTGAAAGACAAAGACAGAGTTTATCGAAGGACAGTGAGAAGATGAGTGATCCAGAACCCTGCAGAATTAAACAGGAAGAGACTGAAGAACTAATAGGTTTGTGTTTATTCATTACTCTTCAATAATGACGCTAAATCTCCAGGGGGCTGTTCCATAAACCAAGCTTAGAGAAAAAGCCAGGCTTATTTTGGCAAGTCAGGTTTATTAATGGAGGATTCGGTTTCATAAATCAAATTTACGATAGTTTAAACTGTTACTCTGGCAACTTATGCTGGGAAACTAGCCTGGTCTGGGGCAGGTTAACTCTCAGGCTAAATCTTAAGCTCAAGCTTAATCAAAGGAATGTTAACATTCACCTGCCGTAATATGATTTTAATTCACTTAACCTCTTAATAATGTTTAAAACTTTATAGTCACTTCATAGTAAATATATATATATATATATATATATATATATATATATCCAGTGTTTCACGCTAAGGATTTTGTCTTCTGGCCCTATTGGATCAGTGGTTAAAATTTTTACTTGCCCTGCCAAAATTTTCACTGGCCCTACCAAAAATAAAGTTAATAGCTATTTCTTAGCCACATATTTCTCATAATGTGTCAAAAATAACATATGTGAATCTACAATTTAAATATCTTAAAAATCTAAAAATATTTTGCAGTAAAATATAGCAGTATAGAAAATGTGCAGGTATTTTATCACTTCATTTTTTTTGTCATGTTGTACCCACGTAAATGTCTGTCTCCAAGACGTTAGAAACAGAAATTTTCTTTTAGCCTCATAATTTGATGCTGCCATCGTGTTGCCATCTCTTCATTGTACTGATTTTTACCAGGTTACAGAAAAAAATAACGTGCTCACAGCATCCAATAAGATAAGAGGAACCGAAAAGCAATATGGTGTTTACGACTTCACAGAGAAGATAACATGCAAAGGCTTAAAAGCAGAAACTGTTTCCTGATTTTAAGACTGTATTTGCACGCAACTGATAAATAGTTGCAGGCAAATTCAAATTTAGTGACAAGGCAGCACTGGCCAGTAACGATTCTGTCTACTGTCCCGAGGGCCTCTCACGCTGTCTCCGGGCCATCAGGCAGTCCTTTTTGTTGAGCCCTGATATATATATATATATATATATATATATAAATACACACCAAACATCTTTAAGAATAGAACAATAATATATTCAAATTCAAGCAAGTTATTCTAAATGAAACAAATACAAACTACAACATTTCAACTAGATTTTATATATTTTTTATATTTCTGTTGATTTTTTTCCCACCGTTTATTACAATTTTACTTAATATTTTCCTTCAACATACTAATTTGGGTGCACTAATTTTTGGACTGGGATCTTTAGTTTATTTGTTGTTGGATTAGTTCAAATTTTAGCTTTGGCACTGAATAATCTAATATATATATATGATATATATATTAATATATGATAATATATATGTACAAAGATATTACTGTAAAGCATCTTGTAGAAAATATTAACTTAAAATAGAGATCTAAGAGGGGTGTACTTGGCTATATATATTGTTTATGAATTACAAAAGTGTAATAAAAATAAATAAATAAAAAGAAAGCACTGACTGATATGAAGAAGTAGGCTACATTTCTTAAAGAATGACTTTAGCTGTAAACCCTGAGTAGAACAATCAGGAGATGACCCGGGCAGAGCAGTAGCCTCACTTTAATATACATTAAATATAGTTATTTACCTATGCGGTGCAGGAAACACAAGGCGTCACCTTAGAATTATAGAGTTCTCTCTGACATGTTTGTCAAAATTGAGTTATTGACATATTCTTATTAAATGACAACTTATTTACATTATGGGATGTTTTTGTAAGTTGTTTACATTTTAAGGTGTTGATGTTACACACATACTGTTTCAGGGCTCGAAATTGCGACCGTTTTGGTCGCATATGCGCCTGAAATTTTATCTATGCGACCTCAAAATATACTTGGGAGCATTTGTGCGAGTGCATAAAATTGATGTCATGCGACCAGTTTTCACAGCAAAATGATCACCACATGCGCGGAATTAGGAGGCATTCACTCATTAAGCATCTTTGCACCTAAAAACACCAAGCGCAGCGCTCAGGAATGGTTTAAAACAGTTGACATGTTAACTTGACAGTAAACAAAGCCCGCAATGATTGCCCCACCTTCAAGCTCTTCTTATTGGCTCATTGCGCTAGTACAGAAAGCTAATGGATTGGTTAATATCAGCTGTCAATCACTCGGTTCCGATGACGGAGCTGCAGCCGCGAAAACATAAAGGTCTGGATATGAGAGAATGAAAACAACACTGGCAGATTTAGTTTTAGAAAGCACCTAAAGTTACAAATAATGGCACATCTGATTAGTGATCATGTGCTGGATGTTAATCCAGCATTTACACTTTTCCAAGAGTGGATAAAAGACTTCCAGTGTTTAAAGTCCGCCATGAAAATAACTAAAGCATTCACCGTAAAGCCGGTGGGATGGAGTTTTCAAGTACCAGTGTCTGCCACTGAATCTACACTGTTCTTACGTTATTTAATTCTTCATTTAATCATCACAATGCTCTCAGTCGTGCGGCTGACACCGCATTCACCATCGCTAAACAGCATACATTCACCGAGATGAAACTAATGTTGCAGCTCATGAAAAGACAGTTATTGCTATTAAGATGACACAAATAATAAGTTATGTCAATATCATCTGTGCAATCTAAGTAGTAAAAATCAGTCACCGCCCGTGAGAGCAGCACAGTTATTAATGTTAATTCAGTTCATCTCATTCACGTCAAGCAGTGTGTGCAGGGCCAGTGAGGGTGAGCACATGCAGAATTTTGTTTATTTGTTAGTTGTGATAAGAGTGTTAATATATAATAGAATCTGTTAATATAAAACGTGTAGTAACGGTGCTCATACTTTTTGGTGGGTGCAACTAAGTTTTGTCTGGTGCGCCTACATTTTTGAAGTTAGGAGCCGGTGCTACCAAGAAAAAAAGTTAATTTCGAGCCCTGTGTTTGCTATATGGAATGCAAAAACCTTGAAGCTCAATATCTCAAAATCATTCAGAATGCAGATAGAACCGTATAATTCCAAGGTGACGAAGTGTCAAAGGTTCAAGACAGCAATGTGCACGAGCAGTTATCTAGATTATTTAAACTCAACTCAGATTATTTAGATCAAATGATCTTCAACTTGCTGTTATGAAACCAATTTAGGCGTGGGCGTTTAGTTCGGCTCATTCTAGTCTGGACTTTAATCTCCGCTTTTCTAATCAACCTTTATGAAACAGCCCCCAGGTCTCTCCTTGAATACGCTTGAGTAAACTTCTCCTTTAGTGACTGATGAGTGTCAGCTTGTTCAGATACTGTTGTTTCTCAGTGCCAACTTAGTGACGTTTCACAAACTAATTTCAAGAAGAGCACGTGATATGATTGATCACAGCTGGTCCCTCATCTGTAATCATTAGTAAGCCAATCAGATCATTCCAAACTCACTATAAATAGCCTGACAAGCATTACTCCCTCATCTTCATTTTTTGAAGAATCCCCCCATCGACCCCATCTCCTCCTTTACCAGGGGGAGCTGTCGAGAACTACCTGATCTCTGAGTTTAGGGTTCTCTCCCAGGACAGCATGCCAAACCTGCTATTATCAAGCAATATCCAAGTGTGAACTCTTGAAATATTAGAGAGCATTTAGACAAAATTTAAAAAATCGTTTAGTCACCAATTACAAAAACCTATCTTCCAATAGGGATGCACGATAAATCTGCGGCCATAATGATGTCAGCCAATAAATGCTATTTTTATTGTTATCGTTATTGGTCCGATATCAAAATTGATCTGATATCTTTAAGCCGATAGATTATGCAGTTGCACAGAGTTGCCTGCATGGGAACTTGTCCAGACTTGTCCAGTGCACTATATCGGAGCTTTCCTCACATTGGTTATTCCCTCAAAGTCCGCCCTTTGTTTGTGTTGTATTTCTTTGCACTAATAAGTAACCATGTTTCTTATCACTGTAGACATGTTTGATAGAGTGTCATTGTGTATGTTGTGTACGTTGCTTGCCATGTGTTGTGGTAGTAAGGTTGTATTCAGTTTGATCAGCATATTTATAATGATTATAACGAGCACGCGTGATGGCTATCACCACGCACACACATCGTGGTTTGATAAAGCCAGCCCAAACAGCAGCAGGGGAGAGTGTGAAAATAAACTCCGGAAACATTCATAAAACACCTTACATTGTTTAAATAAATCAAGCAATGTACAAAACATACCTCACTCCGCTTGCCGAATGGATATTAAAGGCTGGTTTATACTTTTGCATCAAGTGACCCACGGTAGAGATCTGGATGGGACTGAAATTCCCGACCGTTCCCGCTAAAATTTAGATCTGGTTTTCAAAATCTCACTTTAAAATTGGACACTACCAAAAAAGAGAGAGATAATAGATAAAAGTGTAGGATTGTAGGCTAAATGTCAGTTTTCTTTGCCCCTTTGTGAGACATGAGTGCTGCGTGATTTACTAACATATCCACTCAATGTATTTGCCAACTACCGATTGTGTTTCATATATCATATTTCTACAGGGAGTGCAGAATTATTAGGCAAGTTGTATTTTTGAGGATTAATTTTATTATTGAACAACAACCATGTTCTCAATGAACCCAAAAAAACTCATTAATATCAAAGCTGAATATTTTTGGAAGTAGTTTGTTTTTAGTTTGAGCTATTTTAGGAGGATATCTGTGTGTGCAGGTGACTATTACTGTGCATAATTTTTAGGCAACTTGACAAAAAAACAAATATATACCCATTTCAATGATTTATTTTCACCAGTGAAACCAATATAACATCTCAACATTCACAAATTTACATTTCTGACATTCAAAAACAAATCAGTGAGCAATATAGCCACCTTTCTTTGCAAGGACACTCAAAAGCCTGCCATCCATGGATTCGGTCAGTGTTTTGATCTGTTCACCATCAACATTGCGTGCAGCAGCAACCACAGCCTCCCAGACACTGTTCAGAGAGGTGTACTGTTTTCCCTCTTTGTAAATCTCACATTTGATGATGGACCACAGGTTCTCTATGGGGTTCAGATCAGGTGAACAAGGTGGCCATGTCATTAGTTTTTCTTCTTTTAGACCCTTTCTTGCCAGCCACGCTGAGGCGTACCTGGACGCGTGTGATGGAGCATTGTCCTGCATGAAAATCATGTTTTTCTTGAAGTATGCAGACTTCTTCCTATACCACTGCTTGAAGAAGGTGTTTTCCAGAAACTGGCAGTAGGACTGGGAGTTGAGCTTGACTCCATCCTCAACCCGAAAAGGCCCCACAAGCTCATCTTTGATGATACCAGCCCAAACCAGTACTCCACCTCCACCTTGCTGGCGTCTTGAGTCGGACTGGAGCTCTCTGCCCTTTACCGATCCAGCCACGGGCCCATCCATCTGGCCCATCAAGACTCACTCTCATTTCATCAGTCCATAAAACCTTAGAAAAATCAGTCTTGAGATAATTCTTGGCCCAGTCTTGACGTTTCAGCTTGTGTGTCTTGTTCAGTGGTGGTCATTTTTCAGCCTTTCTTACCTTGGCCATGTCTCTGAGTATTGCACACCTTGTGCTTTTGGGCACTCCAGTGATGTTGCAGCTCTGAAATATGGCAAAACTGGTGGCAAGTGGCGTCTTGGCAGCTGCACACTTGACTTTTCTCAGTTCATAGACTGTTATTTTGCTCCTTGGTTTTTCCACACGCTTCTTGCGACCCTGTTGACTATTTTGAATGAAACGCTTGATTGTTCGATGATCACGCTTCAGAAGCTTGGCAATTTTAAGAGTGCTGCATCCCTCTGCAAGATATCTCACTATTTTTTACTTTTCGGAGCCTGTCAAGTCCTTCTTTTGACCCATTTTGCCAAAGGAAAGGAAGTTGCCTAATAATTATGCACACCTGATATAGTGTGTTGATGTCATTAGACCACACCCCTTCTCATTACAGAGATGCACATCACCTAATATGCTTAAATAGAACCCGACCAGTTTTCTTGCGGCACGGGAATAATTACATTTCTTGCGGCTTCTTGTCACTTACATCCTATCAGTGTATAACGCCCTCTAGTGTCGTGTCCAAATAAAGCAAGCAAAGCAAGTAAATGAAATCACATTACTTAGGCTTTTCTGTATACTTTTTACACAATTTGAAAATTATATTTTTGTCATTCCACGCACATACAACACACTCAGATGGCACTGCTACACCAACAACTTACACCCTATCCCCATTTCCTCAAATACACCTTCATCTGTTTCCGTTGGGCTGTGGAATTGTCAGTCAGCTGTCAACAAATCAGACTTCACTGCAGGCCAGCAACTGCATCACTATCAAATCTCTACATACTGGCCTTAACTGAGACCTGGATTCATCCACAGGACTCAGTCACTACAGCTGCTCTCTCTAAAGACTTTGCATTCACCCAAACTTCCTGCACCATTGGGAGGGGAGGACTGACTGGTTTTCCCATTTCTAATGATTGGAAATACTGTAACTACGCTGACTTTAACAAAAATTCCTCCTCTGAATACCATGCAGTCTCTAACACTTCTCCAGCTAAATTACTGTCCTCCTGCTCAGTTATGTGCATTTACTGAAGAATTGAGTAAGTTAAGAATTTATGTTTTAGAAGTTAAGAAAAAATAATTACTGTCCTTGTTTCCTGAGGATGACAGATGGCTTGTAGTATTTGGTGACTCTACAAGTCATAACCATGCAAGCCAGTGGCGACAGCCACGAGGAAAAAAACTTCACCAATTGGCGAAAGTGAAAGATAAAAACCTAGAGAGAAACCAGGCTCAGTTGGACACGACCATTTCTCCTATGGCCAAACATCTTGTGCAGAGCTGCAATCTTAAACCATTGTACATTCATTTGGACAAACCTTATGCTACAGATATCCATTCTCTCGCTACGTCATTCAACCTCAACTGGCTTACCACCACAAGCACACATAAATCTGGCAATCAGCTTGACCTTATCTACACAAGACATTGCAGTTCTAATAGATTCTGCTAGATTAGCTATAAATCGCTCATTCGGGAACCGGCGGATGTGCAACAACTTTAATTATAAGGTAAACACAAAACAACAGTTTCCATCTGAAGCTCCTTCACAGGACTTGACACTTAACACTCGATCAAACAGGTTCACGCAGCTGTCTGTTCCACCCACACTAGTCACAGCTACCAAGCCGACCAGTTACAAAGCTTGCTCCATGCATTGTTGTGTAGTAACGTTTTTTGAGAGGTGCACGCTATGGCGGATTTAAACATGGGCAATATGGGTATCGCCCAAGGCGGCATCTTGTTAGGGGCAGCATGGAAACAGAACCCCCAACTCCCCCCGCCTTGACCCTTTCTTCTACACTTCCATTCCACGACTCCCAGCGCCCACATGCCTCCATGTTTGCAGTTACGATGTTTGTTGTATGGTCTTTCATTTTATATTTTGCCCTTTCTGCCTTCTGTTTATGTAGCCTCCAGGCCAGCAATTTGGTTGCATTTGGGCCTGCTTCATACAAACGCTGCCTTTTAAAACTGCTCTTTTTTTCTCCTCGTTATGTATTTTATATTTGATCAATTTCTTGTTTTATAGCTCTTGATTACCAAAGAGCAGAAGGATCTTTTTGTGGAGCTGTGAAGCAGTGCTAACTCTTTTGTTTTTAGCTTTTCAAAAACTTTATAGCTATATTTTTTTCTTTAACAAAGGCTTTTGCCGCATTCCACAATATAACGGCTCACTCCTCAATTGTCAGTTATAAAAAATACCTTCAATTTATTCATTCACTTTGGTTATAAAAATGATCTTCAATTCTTTATTCATATCGATTCTACATTTAATAAGGTGATTTGTTTATGTTCAAGTTTACCTTTAACTGGGATATATTTACTATTTCAAACTAGTTCAAAAGACATTGAGTTTAGTATTAAGATTGAAATTTCCCTTTTCTTACCAGTTTTGAATGATTATTCATTATTGATTATTAAGAAAGCACCTTTTTTTTTAGTTTTTCATGTTCATCTGTAGATGCATCCCTGCATGGCATCTGTTTGCTCTTTCAATACCTAGTTCGTCCCCTGGTTTAACTCCCAACAGATTGCCTAGTTCTAAGTTTTCCATCACCTCATATTGTTATAATATTATAGTGACCTTCCAGGTACAACACCAGGTTCAACTAAACTGTTGTTTGATTGCAGAGAAGCTGTAATAGGGTGCTGTGATATGGCTTTATTCGTTTGGGTTGACGAGATGCTCAGGACAAGCTGACTTTTATTAACAGTGTCTTTCAAACAAGTGTAGCAGAGGCCAGCTAGTGAAGTGCTGTGCAGGTAAACCTCATTCCTCTAACCTGTAAAGGTGCTCTAGTGACAGACACTAGAGGCTAAGGCCTCCTTGGTAGAGCAACTGACTCCCATGCGAAAGGTTACTAGTTCGATCCCACCTCGGAGCGGGTTGGGTGGCTTAAGACTGGCAGGGTTACATTGGTGCTGTGACACAGAAAAGAGTGAGGTTTAGGGGGTAAGTGTATCAGACGCCAGCCAGTGAAGTGCTGTGCAGGTAAACCTCAAGCCTCATTCACACTACAAGCAACTCTCAGTGGCAAATCGACAAGCGGCCATTTATTTTAATGGAGAGTGAGCAACTTTCGGCGACCTCCGTCTACGTGAGCGACAGCAACTATTGGCGACCAGGTGGACATCTCGAGTGACGCGACAGTTGAGAATCCTTCAACTTTATGCAAATGAAGAGCGACTTTCTCAATGAAGAGCGATCCTCTCTCAGCTCGCTCAGAGGCAGTTTTTTTCATGCTGTATATACCAACACAGACCTGCATTTGAAACAGGTCACCACCCAGAGCGACAGACAGCCACAAAGTCCTCTAAGACCTCTAAAGGTGCTCTAGCGACAGACACTAGATGCTATGATCTTTAGCCTCCTTGGTACAGCAACCGACTCCCATGCGGAAGGCCAATTCCAGCTCAGAGCGGGTTGGGTGGTGTAGGACCGGTGGCGGCAGGGTTAGACAAGGACAAATAAAAAAAAGTAATGTGCTTTGGGCAAGTTGCTGTCAGTTCTCTCTCTGCCTGTGGCATTTCCCAGGATTATTTTTATGGCATTTCTTCTGCACTATCACTGCAAAGACACAGGTGTTACTCATTTGCCAATCGATCTACTTACAAGCCGCTATTCTCAGATAATTTTTTTTTTTGTATATAAAAGCCAAAGTGTAAAAATATTTGACCTCTTGCACATTTCAGCCAAAGACTCAAGTGCTCTTATTTATGATCATTTGATTGTACAATTAAAAACTAGCCTAGAAGTGGCATCTGCTGTAAAACTAGCCTTTTAAAATGTAACGTATTTACCTAATTTTCAGATGTGGTGGTGAAGGAGGAGAGTGAAGAACTGAGTGAAGATGAGGAGAAACATCATGTCAAAAGTAAAACTGAAACTCACATAAAGATTGAACATACGTTTTTAATGGAAGGAAGAGCCGTAAAAGATTTCATCTGCACTCAGTGTGGGAAGAGTTTCAGCCAGAAATACAATCTCAATGTTCACATGAGGATTCACACTGGAGAGAAACCTTACAAGTGTTCACACTGCGACAAGACATTTCATTGTGCAAAAAACCTGAAATCACATGAGAGGACCCACACTGCAGAGAAAACACATAAATGTGACCAATGCAGCAAAACATTTATAAGCGCTACAAATCTGAAGATACATCTCAGAGTTCATACAAAGGAGAAGCCTTATTCATGCTCTGTGTGTGGAAAGAGTTTTACCCAGACGTCAAGTTTGAGAAAACATGAGAAGATCCACACTGGTGTCAGGGAGTTTGTGTGCTTTGAGTGTGGGAAGAGTTTTATTAAAGCTGAAGACTTGAAACGACACCAGATGATTCACACTGGAGAGAAACCGTACAAGTGTTCACACTGCGACAAGAGATTCCGTAGGTCAGAACGCCTGAAAGCACATCTAATGAATCCCACTTTAAAAAAACAGTTCCCATGTACTGAGTGTGGGAAGAGTTTCAGACAATTAACAATACTTAATCGACACATGAAGATCCACACTGGAGTGAAAACACACGATTGTGATCATTGCAGCAAAGCATTTTTGAGGGCTTCAGAGCTGAAGAAACATATTAGAGTTCATACAAACGAGAGGCCTTATTCATGCTCTCTGTGTGGTAAGAGTTTTAGACATCAGTCAAGTGTAAGAAAACATGATAAGATCCACACTGGTGTGAGAGAGCATGTGTGCTTTGAGTGTGGGAAGAGTTTTATTAATGCTGCAGACTTGAGACGACACCAGATGATCCACACAGGAGAGAAACCGTACAAGTGTTCACACTGCGACAAGAGATTTGCTAGGTCAGAACGCCTGAAAGCACATGAGATAACTCACAGAGAAACACACTAATGTGATCAGATTTACACATCAATGAATGTCATATTCCTGAAAACTCTTTATTCACAAACATCAGGTTTGACAGTTCAATGTGGGTATGTTAATGAATTCCAGTCAATTATAACTAGGGCACATGTAGCTTAATCACAATTAGCATAACCCAACATATGAACTACAGCTGTGTAATTGTATGTCCAGCAATGCAGTGGAATAATTATTGGTTTGACTCAAATAACAGATCATTTGTTTGTGATGAATTGTAATCCATGATTGTTACGTATTACTACTATCTTTTTTCAGAACATATTACTAAAAATAAAAGTGTAGTAACCAGTAATATTAACTTCTCCCTTGTTGTTCAGTCTGTGTATTAGTCCTGTCCTCTACCACTGATTGGATAGATCTGTAATTAAAACAACGATTCTACCTTCCTTGACTATCCATTAAACAGGAGAAAACGTGACAAGAAAAAGGGCATTCCCTTATATCATTCAGCAGTAAATAAACATTAAGACACAGCTAACACAGAATACCGTCTTATTACCTTATTTAACAGAGTATCTCACCAGATGACTTTGGGAAAAGGGTTCCAGACAGAAAGATATCACTGCCACACAGAGAACAGCGCCAACAGCGTGCTTTTATCATTGGCGCCACCCCTCTCACAGCTGCACCTGATCTCTGCTCATGTAGAGAGAGAGAAAGATACAGATAATGGAGGATGCAACAATACATACCAGCCTTGTCAAAATAAGTTACTCAATATGTAACAAACCCAAATAACTAAATGTATGCTGTTTGTAGTTTTTCTGTAATTGGTAACATATTGGTACCCTTTTGGCAGTGGAAACGCAAGCCTGATAAAGGTGACCCGTACCATACTGCACTCTACCACTCTGTAGAAACGGGCCATAATATCATAGTGCATACCTGCCAACATTTGGTTCATGAATTCCGGAAGATCGGCCGGGGGGGAGTTGTAGGGAGCTTTGGGTGCGCGGGAACTGAAGAGTGGGGATGGGTGTGTGCGAACTGAAGAGAGAAGGGAGAGGCAGGTGGAGAGGTGCGCGCGATATGTGTAGCGCGGGGAGGAGTGCACGCAGACTGAAGAGCATGCGCACATGTACTTGGTTTCAGGCCAGATTGTACCTAAAAGCTGAGGCGGGGGGGGGGGGGGGTGGAATTCCAGGACTTTTCCAGGAGACAAAACAATACGGGAGATGGGTCTGAAATATGGGAGACTCCCGGGAAAAACGGGAGTGTTGGCATGTATGTCATAGTGACCTTCTAGGACCGACAGCTTCGACTTAACTGTTCTTTGAGCTGTAATGGTGTGCTGTGTTATGGTTTTATTCATTTGGATGAGGAAGAAGAGGTTGACGAGATGCTCGGGACAAGCAGACTTTTATTAACAGTTTCTTTCAAACAAGGACAAGCGAAAAGTAATGTGCCTTGGGCAAGGTGCTGTCAGTTCTCTCTTGCCTTGTGACATTTCCAGGAATACATTTTATGGCATCTCTTCTGGACAATCGCTGCAAAGACACAGGTGTGTTAGCCAATGACCAATTGATCTATGTACAAGCCGTCAATCTCCTGATCAGTTTTCCCCACTTGACAGATCTTCTACCCCCTGCGTCAGGTGTCTTTTACTGTGATTTCCCACCTTTCGGACTCGGAGCTGTGTTTTGTTTCAATTCTTCCATTTTACAAGCAGTTTCCTCCAATTTATTTTGTTTATTTTCTTCATCTCCGTGTTCCAGTTCAGACGTTCACTTACTGCCAGTTGCGGATTTAGGCATGGGCAATTTGTGCGATCGCCTAGAGCGGCATCATCACCACATCACACTTTCGTCCGCGTTCACAACCCCCCCCCCCCCCCCCCCCCCCCCCCCCCCCCCCCCCCC
>CAIGQZ010032594.1:1800920-1818643 GCA_903798205.1 Danio tinwini
CCCCCCCCCCCCCCCCCCTCCCCCCCACACTCTTCACTTTCTTCCGCTACATCCCATCACCCCCCATTCACTTTCTTTCATGACACCCCGCCCCAGCTCTTTACTATCTTCGGCAACAACCAACCCGCCCCGCTCTTCACTTGCGTGAGGGCAGTACGGTCGTCATTTGCCTAGAGCGCCACTTAGGCTTGCACCGCTCTTACTTAATGCTTTGTGAATAGATCTTAGCAGCACGACCTCTGTTTCCTACAGTGCTGCAATCTTCCCTTAATATGACTTTGCTAGCGAGGTCTGTAGGCCTTTTTTAATTTTCTTGTTCTTTCTTCTTAAACCTGACATAATTTTTTCCCGTTTAACACTGTTCATTTCCCTTGAGTTTTGCATCTGTTTTGAGAACTGATGTGCGTGATCATTTTATGAATCACGTTTGGCAGAATTTTAGGCTGCCATTCTTAATCACGAGTTACTGGAAATCTCTGATTCGTTTCTTTAATATATAAAGGCCAAGGTGTAAACATATTTGACCACGTGCACGTTTCAGCCACTGCCAGTGCTCTTACTCATGATCATGTGACTGTACGGTTAAAAACTAGCCCATAGTGTCATCTGCTGTAAAACTAGCTTTTTAAAATGCAACATATTTACTTAATTTTCAGATGTGGTGGTGAAGGAGGAGAGTGAAGAACTGAGTGAAGATGAGGAGAAACATCATGTCAAGAGTGAAGAACAAACTCACATAAAGATTGAACATTCGTTTTTAATGGAAACCAGAGCCGTAAATTGTTTCGTCTGCACTCAGTGTGGGAAGAGTTTCAGCCAGAAATACAATCTCACTATTCACATGAGGATTCACACTGGAGAGAAGCCTCACAAGTGTTCACACTGCGACAAGAGATTTCATTGTGCAGGAAACCTGAAAACACATGAGAGGACCCACACAGGAGAGAAACCACACAAATGTGACCAATGCAGTAAATCGTTTATAAGGGCTACAGATCTGAAGAAGCATCATAGGGTTCATACAAACGAGAAGCCTTATTCATGCTTTGTGTGTGGTAAGGGTTTCACAGAGCAGTCAAGTTTAAGAAAACATGAGAAGATCCACACTGCTGTGAGAGAGTTTGTGTGCTTTGAGTGCGGGAAGAGTTTTGTTAAAGTTGGAGACTTGAAACGACACCAGAAGATTCACACTGGAGAGAAACCGTACAAGTGTTCACACTGCGACAAGAGATTCAGATGTTCAGGACACCTGAAAGCACATCAAAAGAATCTCACTTTAGAGAGACCGTTCACATGTACTCAGTGTGGGGTGAGCTTCAGACAATTAACAATACTTAATCGACACCAGCTGATCCACACAGGAGTGAAAACACACAAATGTGATCAATGCGGCAAAACATTTTTGAGGCTTTCAGGGCTGAAGAGACATCTTAGAGTTCATACAAAGGAGAAGCCTTATTCATGCTCTCTGTGTGGTAAGAGTTTTAAAGAGCAGTCAGGTTTAAGGAAACATGATAAGATCCACACTGGTGTGAGAGAGTTTGTGTGCTTTGAGTGTGGGAAGAGTTTTATTAAAGCTGGAGACTTGAGACGACACCAGAGGATTCACACTGGAGAGAAACGTTACAAGTGTTCACACTGCGACAAGAGATTTGCTAGGTCAGAGCGCCTGAAAGCACATGAGATAACCCATATTGGACAGAAACACACAAATGTGATCAATGCTGCAAAACATTTTTGAGGCCTTCAGAGCTGAAGAGTCATTTTGAAGTTCATAGAAAAAAGAAGCTTTATTCATGCGCACGTTCTGCTGGTGTCTGAAGGGAAAGGCGCGTTCACATTTTACCGGATCTGGAACTACATATTTAGTGATATACTGTATCGACGTTGACGCGTTCAAGCTAAAGATCCAGTTAATATTCGACTCTGAGTCGACTATTTCGTTAAAGAATTAGTAGTTTTAAACACCGTGCACTTACAGATGTAACCCTCAGCTAGATGTTTTCATTCACATGCATGGAAGATCGATTTTAAAAACCCATAATAGGGGCTCTTTAATCACAATTAACATAACCCTGCGTATGAACTACAGCTGTGTAATTGTATGTCCAGCAATGCTGTGGAATATTCATTGGTTTGACTCAAATAACAGATCATTTGTTTGCGATGATTTGTAATCCATGATTGTTACGTATTACTACTATCTTTTTCCCGAAAATATTACTAAAAATAAAAGTGTAGTAACCAGTAATACGAACTTCTGTGTATGGTCTGTGTATTAGTCCTGCTCCCTACCTATTGGATGGACAAGTAGAAAAACTACAGTCAGTGTGTTTATATGAATCTCAACGTGATTATAATGAGATTTTGGCAATAGTGATATTAATCTTTACCTCATCTAAACGCTATTTAGCTGCAGAAGTCATAGAGGCTGCATGATATTCAAATGAGGAATTATTGGTAGAGTCTGTGTAATTGGAATGTGTATGTAATATGAAGTGGACGCTGACAACGGAATTCAGATCCAATTGCAGGGTTTATTAACAACAATGATCAACAATCAACACAGGGGCAAACAGATGTGCACAGAAAATCCAGAGCCGTGGTCAAAAGGCAGGCAGCATATAGGAAAAAACAACAAAACACGTCTAACACGGCAAAACAAGACAAGAAAAACTCGCCGTAAAGTTCACAATACTGCTTACAAAACGCAGCAGTGATGTGTGTGAGAGTGCTCTCTTTGTAGTCTGGGTAATGAACGAATGATGAGCTTCAGCTGTGTGTGTAATCAACAGAATGAGGAACAGGTGTGAGTGAGCGCTGCATGACAGGATTTGTAGTCCATATAACAGCGAATTTGTAGTTCTTTATTGAACCGTGTGTCTACCAGCCATTTGCAGCCACTAGATCGCTGGTGATCATAACAATTTACAATTATTAGAAATCAATTTTAATATTATTCCCAGCAATACAAAAATGGGCAAATTCAGAGATTACTATGGATAACATTTCTCTAAAATCATTAGTCTGTTGATAATAGGGATGGTGCAATACTCAGTACAATATTGAACCGTTTGGCTCAACCTCCATAGTTCAAAACACACATTTAAAGGACCACAATGGAAATAAGTTTTGTTTTTAAATCTCTGCGTTATCCTTGACGAATTAAGTGTATTTAATATTTTTTGTCAAATAATAAGAAACAATCGCGATTTTTCTGTTTTGCATTTAAATTCATTCATTCATTTTTTTTTCGGCTTAGTTCCTTTATTAATCCGGGGTCGCCACAGCAGAATGAACCGCCAACTCATCCAGCACGTTTTTATGCAGTGGATACCCTTCCAGCTGCAACCCATCTCGGGAAAAGCATGTAAATTTAAAATTGTAATTTCCATTTTCCCCGTTTCTTTAATTACTCTCTAAACCAGGCAGCTGGCAGATAGCTCTCTGCAACTCTCACATGGTCGCCCACTGAAGCTAAGCAGGGCTAAGCCCAGTCAGTACCTGGATGGGAGACCACATGGAAAAAGCTAGACTGATGTTAGTAAGACCAACAGGTGGGCACTCAACCTGCTGTTTTTGTGAGTTCTAACGCACCATTATATTAATGGGGACTCTATACTGCTCAGTGAGCATCGTTTTTCGGATGAGATGGTAAACCGAGGTCTTTGTAAAGCCCTGCTCACACTGTGAGATTTCAGCCAGGATTTGTCATCTGTTACAAATTTGGGAAATCCTAAAAGATTCCTCAGCTAAAATCTGTGGTCTTTGATCGTTGGTTTGACATGTTCACATACAGCCGCTTTGTGCTTGTTGCGATCAGATTTTTCCTGAATGATGAAGTTCTGGCAGTGTCAGAAGATTTCAGACACTTTCCTGCAGTATGACAACAGCTTCGATGAGCGTCAATCCAAGAACCAATAGGAGCGCTGAATTTGATGACGCAATCCATGCACCAATTTAAATGTTTTTTTTCTTCCTGGTTTTATTTTTGAGACGCGTCGTGTGCAAAAATGACGCAACAGATTGTTTACATTGGCTGTGAGGAAATATTTCAGAACGCGAGGTCACGCGAGTGTCACGGGTGGATGACGTCAATCTCCAGGGGCATTTTTTCTGTCATGTTTGGCGCGTCTTCATTGACGTTTAGTCTGAGTTTATTATAGCTGAGTCTTACAGTGTGACATGTGAGCCATGTTCATGCAGTTTGACATGCTGCAATCGTTCAGGATTATAAAAATATTGCACAGTGTGAGTCGACCTTTAGTCAGAGGAAAGGATTTGTAAATTAGTGCTCATTTAGGAGGCTTGTTTTTTGATTTATAAGCGGAAGACGTGCATATCTCCCCTCACTAGGATGTGAATTACCTGTGTAAATAATTAGATAGCGTCAGGCGGCAGTGTCTATCGTCCTTGTTTAAAGACTGGCGAGAATAAAGACAATTGACTTGACTTAGACAACGGCACTGAGCAGGGGAACCCACACAGCCTACAGGAGCCTTTTTAATTTATGTGAAAATGATATTTCTGTCATTACTGGCACACACAACATGCATAGCACCGCACTACCAGCTACTTACACCCTATACACATTTCCTCAAATACACCTTCACCTTCAAATTGTCATCAGCTGTCAACAAAGCAGACTTTATTCCAGGCCATAAAGCTGTGTTCACACTATGAGCGACTCGCAGTGGCAAATCGACAAGCGACCGTTCATTTCAATGGACAGCGAGCAACTTCTGGCAACTCCATCTACATGAGCAACAGCGACCATTGGCGACAAGGTGGCCATGTCGAGTGACATGACAAAGTTGTAAATTGTTTAACTTAATGCAAATAAAGAGCAACTTCCTTGAGTGACAGCCAATAGGAGCACCAGTAGAAGACCTGCGTTTGCTGCAGATAAGTAGCTGCAATGACAGAGAACACATGTTTTCTTGATCATCTTTGAAATTAAGCGTTTTATGTACTGATTCCATTTATATTTAGTGTTTTGAACAATGTTTCAAGAGTTCACACTTAGCTGATGATTGATTATAAAGCTTGTTTGGCATGCTGTCCCGGGAGAGACCCCTGAGCTCAGAATATCCTTGAGCCCAGGGCTCCCTCCTGTTTAAAGGGCGAGAGGGGAGTTTGAGCTCAGGTAGGTCTGGGAACTCCCCTGCTTGTAAAGTGTTAGGAATAGCTGAGATATAGTTTGCCTTAAGATCCTACTTTGGAGTAGTCAATTTACTCATGATGTATGTCTATGGATGGTGGGAGGAACCCGGGAAAACCCCACACAAGCATGGGGAGAACATGCAAACTCCTCACAGAAATGCCAACTAGCCTGGTGAGGGGTCGAACCAGTGGCGTTCTTTCTCTGAGGCGTCAGTGCTAACCACAGGGCCGCTGTGCCACCCTTTCAGGAGAAGGAGTGGAAGGGGGGATTCTTCAAGACAAATATGACTGAAGTGGAAAACTCTGGTTATTTATAGTGAGTCAGTATTTATCTAATTAGTGCAATATGTGGAGCTGATGCGGGACCAGCTGTGATCAATCATAAGTACGTGATCCTCTCGAAATTCCTTCATAAATAAACCACAATTACTTTCAGTGGCATGTAAACTCATTCGCCGTCTGTGAATACAACAGTAAACGTTACCTAAGCTGTGATATGGTTTTACTCGTTTAGGTGAGAAAGAAGACGGGCTGACGAGATGCTCTGGACAAGCAGACAGTTATTAACATTAATAATTATCAACAGCAATGTAGTGGTTAGTGCGTCGACACATCGCACTCCGGTGTTCAAGGTGACCCGAGTTTAATTCCCACCTTGAGGTCCTTTGCCAATCCTTCATCTCTCTCTGCTTCCCACACTTCACTGTCTATACTCTCTACTGTCCTATCAATTAAAGGTGAAAACCCTGAAGAAACAAATTATTATTAACAGTTTCTGTCAAACAAAGACAGACGAAAAATATTGTGCCCTGCGCAAGGTGTCAGTTCTCTCTTACCTTGTGGCATTTCCAGGAATAAATTTTATGGCATCTCTTCTGCACAATCACTGCAAAGACACAGGTGTTAAGCCTGGTTTATACTCGACGCGTCCGCTAGATCGCTTGAGTGTGTGCGGTGAATGTGACGTCATCGCATTATTAGCGGAAGTTCGCTTTGGCGGTGCAACAGCTGAAATGATGTCACATTCTCATTTTTTGAAACTCGGGCGAACAGTGCGCGCGGTGCCACGCTTGATTTGAGTTGAATATGAACCACTTTGAAGAGATTTTGTCTGAGACAGTACAACTGTACAGACATCTTTATGATCCATGAACATAAAGATAACCTGATGATCAATAATTATTGGCTAGAAATTGCAACAGCCGTGGGAAAGGAAGAATTTTTTTATTAAAAGGTTTTGAAAAATCTGAGGCATAAGTTTGTTAAAGCCATGACAAAAGTGGAGACCCAGATGCACAATTACAGAAACATGTTTTTTTCACCAGTCACAGGTTTTACACTGATGTATATGTTACAATTTTGAATTGAAAACAATTTAATAGCTACAAAACTATAATTAAGGAGCAAATTATTTCCTTAATAAATGGTAGGGAATATTTGAAGCTATCGGTTTACAATATACTGATGCTGTTTTTCTAGGCTTTATTGATGATAATGGTCAGGAATGTTGGACCATTATTGCCCTTTTAGCATAAGAAGAGGACAGAAACTAGCCAGACAGTAATGTGTGAATTGTGGAGTGGGCTAAATAAAAAAAATCATCTGTATTTTTTTAGTGTACTTTTTTTGCTTTTATTCTTGCCATAATAAAAATATATTTGTTGAGTAACTCCTGTTCTGTAGTCATTAAAATTGTATTAAACTTAATAGGTAAAACTGTCCAAGATATGAACAAGCAAGTGATGCATCAAAGTTTGATTAAAAATTTTTTGGAGTGGTTATAAAAATCCTTATAATCATTAAAATAGTTTATAAAATTAATAAAAATAATTAGTTTAAAAATATTGAATGATGTTAACGATATGACAATTCCAAAAACTTTCTACTTCTTTGTTTATCCGTTTGACTTTACGGTCAGTTTCTTTTGACTGCCCCCTGTTGTTTTAAAGAATATCACAACGGAGAACGCAGCGAGGTGCGCGTGCAGTCAGCAGAGGTGCGCGATGCGGCACCAGGCAAAGATATAAATCTAGCTTAAGTCAATTGCCAATTGATCTACGTACAAGTCGCCATTTTCCTGATTAGTTTTCACCACTTGACAGGTCTTTGACTCCCTGCATGTGATTTCCCACCTTTTGGACTCAGCTGTGTTTTATTTCAATTCTTCCATTTTACAAACGGTTTCCTCCACTTTCTTTTGTGTATTTTGTTCATTGGCTCATCCAGATGTCTGCTCTATCGAAAATCTGAAAGTTGAAAGTTTTCGTCTTTGTGTTCCAGTTAGTCATGCTTTCAGACATTCACTTACTGCTATAGGAATAGAGCTTAGCAGCGCGACCTCTGTTTCCTACAGCATTGCCATCTTCTCTTCATATGACTTTGCTAGCGAGGTCTTTCTTCCTTCTTAAACCTGACATATTTTTTTCCATTCAACACTGTTCTTTTTCATTTGTTTTGCATCTGTTTTGAGAACGGATGTGCTGTACGAGCTACGACTTACTGGAAGTCTCAAATTCATTTTTAATACATTAAAGCCAAAGTGTAAACCTAATTGAGCACTTGCACATTTCGGCTCTTATTCATGATCATTTGATTGTACAATTAAAAACTAGCCTAGAAGTGGCATCTGCTGTAAAACTAGCCTTTTAAAATGTAACGTATTTACCTAATTTTCAGATGTGGTGGTGAAGGAGGAGAGTGAAGAACTGAGTGAAGATGAAGAGACGCATCATGTCAAAAGTGAAAGTGAAACTTGCATAAAGACTGAACGTACATTTTTGATGGAAACAACAGCCGTGAAAGATTTCATCTGCACTCAGTGTGGGAAGAGATTAAGGCACAAATGCAGTCTTAAGACTCACATGAGGATCCACACTGGAGAGAGACCTTACAAGTGTTCACACTGCGACAAGAGATTTAATTCTTTAGGAAACCTGAAATCACATGAGATAATCCACACTGCAGAGAAAACACACAATTGTGATCAATGTGACAAAACATTTTTGAGGGCTGCAGACCTGATGAAACATACTAGAGTTCATAAAAAGGAGAAGCCTTATTCATGCTCTGTGTGTGGAAAGGGTTTCACACTGCAGTCTAGTTTAAGGAAACATGATAATATACACACTGGTGTGAGGGAGTTTGTGTGCTTTGAGTGTGGGAAGAGTTTTATTAAAGCTGGAGACTTGAGACGACACCAGAGGATCCACACTGGAGAGAAACCGTACAAGTGTTCACACTGCGACAAGAGATTTAATTGTTTGGGAAACCTGAAATCACATGAGAGGATCCACACTGGAGAGAAAACGCACAAATGTGATCAATGTGGCCAAACATTTTTGAGGGCTGGAGACCTGAGGAAACATATTAGAGGTCATACAAAGAAGCCTTATTCATGCACTGTGTGTGGAAAGAGTTTTACAGAGACGTCAAGTTTAAGGAAACATGATAAGATCCACACTGCTGTGAAACAGCATATATGCTTTGAGTGTGGAAAGAGTTTTATTACAGCTGGACACTTAAAACGACACCAGAGGATTCACACTAGGGTTGGTAGTAATACCAATACTAATTTGGCATCGTGCGATGTCTAATGTGAAACATCGAGATCGGTGATGGCATCGTCGTCAGGTGGTGGTGGTGAATTCATTATTTGTAGCCTGCCGTTTCAACTACCTAACCCACATGGTCTTTGTTTTACTCATAACCAAATCATAAATAAAAAAAGATAAGTTACACACAAATCACCACCTGCAATCACTTTTTCCGCAGGACTCTGGCATGAATAGTCAGAGTGATCTGTGTCGGTATAATGGCGTCAACAAACTTAGTTGGTAAAAAAAAAGTAGCACAGCTCGCAAAAACCAACCAACAGTATCAGAGGTTTTCACTAAAATTACTAAGTACTAGCGCGAAAGATGTATAAAAGCAGTGTACTGACGCTGTGACACGTTTCCTGATAGATTCAAAAGACCGAAGAGTTGTTAGATAGAGACAAGATTAATTAAATATCACATTTAACAGCTATAGTGAGAAATGATCCAGCTGTACATCCTTGATAAACTGTCCAACGTGCACTGCTCTCTGGGGTTTTGTGCTCAAAGCACAGCTGACTGCTGCAGTGTGTGTGTGTGTGGTCACGTGATGTGCGTTTTCAGTAGTATAGTGTGGAAGGAGGGCTTATCAGAAATGCTAGATGAAACGCCAGTGTGGACGTGGATCATTTTCGTTCTAAAATGCCATTTCAAAACTAAAGCCGCCTTTCCACTGCACATGACAAGCGACAGACCAGAAGTCATTCATTTGCAATGGAGAGTAGTCCTGGAGCTGCATGGAGTTCCGATCATCTCCGTATGCAGGAAAATTCGGATCCGATTTGAGCTGCGGATCCGTTAAAATATTTAAACTACTATATTTAAAAAAGGATTCGGATTACTGCCTTCCAATCCGTCTCAGCATGAATTAACGTTTATCCTTTTCTCATCATCCTGTTTCTCATTATTTTTATTACATATGATTGTTTGATTATATGAATGAGTGTTTAACTTTGAATTGATTTTAACTAATGAATAAGTTAACACACTGCTTTATGTAAGAATGTGTAGTGTCCTTGCTCCTCTTTTGTCTGTCTATTTTAACTTTGTTTCCAGGAGACACACAAACCAGGTCATGAGGTCATGGAGACCTCTCTCTCTCCCTCTCTCCTGAGTGGATTTACTGATCCTGAGGAGGGGGAACAACTGTTTCTATTGTTAGGAGACTGTCTACAGTAATTTAGCTATTTTAATTGTTAATTCTTGATTCTTTTGTATGCTAGATAGACTTTGTGTGTAGTGAGAATATTGTAGCCGAATGTTGATTAAACCAGGTTTGAACTAGTTTGATAAGTCCGCTGAAAGTACAAGAAACAACCTTGAGTTTTCATAACAGATTGTCTTTTGCGTCTGTGTATGCATCCATGGTTCAGCTTTTTACAGGTCGAAGATCAGCTTGTAATAGTTTAGGGTCGGCCTGACCCCCAAGAACCTTGCCGCCATCCATATCTGGAGTTAAATACAATCCCTCATTCACGCACACATTTAGAATGGTCTATTTTTGCTGTAACCAATGAGAACTGTTTACCTGGATCCCACCAGTGGCGGAGCCAGAGGGGTAGCCGGGGTGGCACTGGACACCCCTGACATCCGATTGGCCACCCCGGGTGCCACCCCAAAATTTAATTTGCTGCTGGCAGTTTCTGAAGCTGATTGACATCTCATTTGTCTAAATACGTTATTGAATTTTGCAGGTGTTACGCTCAAGCAGTGTTGCCAGATTGGGCGGTTTTTGAATTCGATTGTTTTTGCATTTCGGCGGGTTTTGGATAGTTTTTGGGCTGGATTCAGTCAGCTACATCTGGCAACACTGCGCTCAAGCTATTTTCAAATCAATGACAAGCCGAAGACAAGAGCGTTGTTTCAAGTAAGACGAATAATAATACATCATAACATAATATTTGAAATGTGTTTTATAGTTTAGTGTAAGGTTTGTTTGCTTAGGAAGCTTTATTAAATGCTGCGTAAGTTAACAAGGCACCAACAACATCAGTTAACTTAATAAGAGAGATCAATTTGCTCTTTAGAAACTGTTAACGCTATACTTAATCTGTGCAATATTACATGCACATTTTATGTATGTAAGTTTTTATTTTTAATTTACGGTGATCAAATGATTTGCTAATATGGGGAAGTAATGTTAGGCTAGCTGTTTGTGAGTAAAATTTCTTTGAAATGGCGTAGCCAGCTCATAAATGTTTTTAGATTGGTTGCTGATTTTAATGTGCAGGTATGATAATGGATATTTGTAATTAGGATAAATGCGTTTCTAACTGGATCAGATGTAACCAGACTGTAATATTTTTGCACAGGGTCAATTAAACATGAAAAGAAAGGGCGAGATATCAGACTTCTTTATAAAGAAGCACAAACAGGCAGATCAGGTTCAAATAAACCCTTCCCTTTGCACTGGATCCCACAGCAGCTCCATACCTGAGACTAGTCAGAGACAGTATGGTCAGACTTCAGGTCCACCAGCAGGTCAGAGCACATACTAGGCGTTCACATGTTTCAACCAATGTTAGAATTTAAGCTGAGCTTCAGGAATGTTCCATCAAAAAAATCAAATGCTGTCATTACTTATTAACTCACAACAAAGTGAGGTGATGAGTAAATTATTATATTTTCATATTTTGAATTATATGTTGGTAATGCAATATATTTGGGTATTATAAACACTTTCATTGTGTGTGTGTGTGTGTGGACCCCCTGAAATAGCAGTAAAATAGCTCTGCCACTGGATCCCACCTTTTCTGGACTTATAGAGTATAATTGCTGCATTGTTGTACTGTGAGACAGAGCGGTCTCGGAACTCATTGCGAGTGTTGAAAGCTGGCTTCTGCTGATGAAACTGCAAACTATCTTGAGTAAACTTTATTTATTTATTTAAATCTCTGACTCCGGCTCTTCTTCATCTTCATCATTTGGGTTAAAACTGTAAATAATCCCTACTCCTGCGACTAGATGTATGCGATAGGCTAACTGGATGTGATGTATTCCAGTGTTATCCAAGCAAGTAAGTCAGGCCTGGCATCAGAATGTCATAACTGAGGGAGCATTTGAATCCCATAGGGGGGCACTAGACCTGGTGACTGATTTTGGTTGGTCTTGTTCCTTTCATTTAGGCTATTTAGTCACTTATTTATTATTACTTGGCATTACTGCCTATAAGTTACTGACTTAGGGCAGTAATAGAGTAATAATATGCACAGTTTAGCAATTACTGATTTTATCAACGAAGTTTGTGCAATGATACCGTGTACATAAACGCAGACAGATCATGGCTTCAGCACTAAACGAGTGCTTTAAATCATATTTTATTCTCCTTAATTATTTACGTTTTACTTCAAATAATATAAATGTTCAAAGTTTTAGGTAAAGACGTCAAATTATGCCCACTCATGAGAGCTTACCCACGGTTAGACTATTCTATAACCGGTAAATAAATATAGTGAAATCAGAATAACCGAGTATCACGCTTCACGCAGCCTTACCCAAACAATATCAGTGTTAGGAAAAAGTTAAATGTTACAGTCTAATGTTATTTTAAAAAATAGTAGCTAAATGTGTTGATTTATGCATTAGTGTGGCCAGAAAAAATACTTTTAAAAGATACCTAAATTCACAGTTATTACCGTGAAAATTGGTTAAATTTTGGAATTGATAACACGCAACTCGCTAGGCTATATAACTTCTTTTTTTTCATAATTTTAAAGGTAAAAATAAAGACTATGTTAGGCTATTATTAGTAAGTTTTCACTTATCGCCATCATAAAACATTTATTTTGGGAGCATCGTAAATAAAACCTTATACAATCCATATTAGATAAACATTTTTAAGTGTATTACTATTAACTTACGACTTATAAATGTAGTATTAGGCGCTATATATATATATATTTCACCTTATAAGGAGCTGAGCCCCCCTAAAATGAAAATCCTAAAATCGCCCCTGACAGTCATTATTTAAAATAGTTATAATATTGTTAACATTTGGTCGAGCAGGCAGCTAAAGAGCTAGCTGGTGGCACTTTAGTGGCAACGCGTTTAACAACAGATCATTTGTTTTGCTACGATTTGTAATACATGATTGTTAAGTATTACTAGTATCTTGTTTAAAAAAATACTACTGAATAATATTAAAAGTTAAACGGTAAACCGTATAAAAGGTTATAAAAGTGCAGTGACCAGTAATATATCATTTATTAAATTGTTCTAACATATATAAATTGTGCCTGTTAAGGAAAGATAATCTTTACACCTTCAACAATACTGTTTACACAATACATTTGATGTTTTTTTATTATCTAATATTTTCTTTAAGCTGTTATATTTTTTAATGTTTTTTTTATTACATTAATTAACACATTTTAAACGTGTTTTATGCGTCAGTAAGTACATTTAACAATGTTTTTGTGCCCAATAAGCAGGTTTTTCACCTCACACATTGAGTAAAACGGCTTTTTGTATACATTAGCAAATGTTTTGTTAGTCGGCAGTTAACGGTATAAACATTTGGCGCGTTTTTGACGATCTTCCCCCCGCGCCGTGATGACGTCAACACTGACGCGTTCATTCAGCGTCGAGTCTTCAGAGCTGAGGTGAGTCGTTGACGCTTTTTCTCGTGTTTACACAACAATAAAACACACTTTACAGTTTATTAAAGCGACAATCTGCGACTAGTTTCTGCATTGAGTTCACCTCTATCTGTGTGTCTGCCGACCAAAACAATACAGCAGGCGGAGAGGAGCTCTGAGAGGAACATATGAGCTCAGTGTTTGGGTTTTTCTGTGGTATTATGTTAGTAAGTATGATCTGTTAAAGTAATAATAGAAATATGCTGCGGTAGTTAAGTGAACATTAATGCGAAGTGATTACTTGAGAAGTACTTTAACTAGATATTGATGTAAATACAAGTAGCTGGGCAATTAATTGGAAAATAATCTAAATCGACATTGGGCCTGTTTCACTAAGGAGGTTCAACCAACTCGGAGTTTAAACTTTAACTGAGTTGATTTACCAAAGAGATTAAATACGAGTTTTCGGTTTCAGAATAGCTGATGTGAGTTGGGTCAATCAACTTTGAGTAGACCAACTCGGAGTTAAGCGCGCACACCGTGACTACAAAAAGGCATTATCAATGGAGCGCAGATAATACAAGTTCTGAACTTGATGTGCACATGCAGAGTTATAGCAAATATGAGCATATATTTAAAAAAAGCAACACCACTGCATCGGCTAAACAGAGAAAGTTAGCATGGGAAAACATAGCTGCTCAAGTTAATGCGTAAGTTTACATTTAAAGTATTTAAATATTTAAGTATATTTAAAAAAGTAATGTAATGTGTGACATTTATAAAATTTTCACATGAAAAACTGGGGAATTAGCTATAATTTTGAAGTTATTTTAGATGTAATTGCATTAAATTACATAAAATAGGCTACTTGCATAGTTTGTACAACAAATTCGACAAAACAAGAACGCATATAACCTTAAGGTTCGGTGTAAAGTTTAATTTAAGGTTCTTACATGCGTTGATCAGTTTTAATAGATTTAAAAGTGCACTTCTGTGTCTGCCTTTTTATTGATCGAGTGGTGGAGGTTGATATGACATTTAGAATGTAAGCAGAACAAAAAAATAGTTACACATACCTTAGGAACAGTATTAGAGAAAATTTTGGCGGTATGAAAACCTTGACTTTTCCAAACCGCGGCATACCTTGAAAACGGTTATCGTTCCATGTCTAGACATTACCAATATGACGTCTATCAGATATTGGATTTTGGTTGCCATACCTGGCGAATAAATGTCAGTATTTGACATCAATATGACGTTAGTTTAAGACTTCACTTTCCAAGACAACCTAAAATCAACCAAATATCAACGGTATTTAACGTCTTTATTGAACATCAAAATAATATTGTCCTTAGACACTGGCTAGACATTGAATTTTGGTCACCGGACATCACAACCTAACTCTAACCTAATATTGATGTCTTATGATGTTGTGTGCCTAATGGACAATAACTAAATGCACTACAGAATATTACATTTACACACATCCACAAATTACATATAAATGCATCAGCTTTTTACAGTGAATACTCACTACTCTTGAGTACTCTTGAATGGGCTACTTTTTACTCATACTTGAGTAATATTTACAGCAGATACTTTTACTCTACTTACACTACGTTTTTAGGCAAGTAATGGTATTTTTACTTAAGTATGATTTTTCAGTACTCTTTCCACCAGTGGCTACTTGTACATTAAAGTAGCTTTCAGAAAAAAACAAAACACTCACGAAGAAACCCGACACAGAAGAACATAAAAACCCACTGCCAGCTAGCGTTTCAGAAGTGTTATTGCAGAGCAACCTTCTGCAACCACTTTGAAGCCACATCTGATCTCTAGTGAAGCCTTACTTTGCACTACACTGACGATGATTGGAAGCTGCGCCAGAGACGGCATATTTTCCATTACATTAAAATTTGTATTTACAATAAACTTTTTGTTTACAGAAGATGCAAGAAATGCACTGTTTAAATTTTTTTTTACAGGATATGCATGAGTTATTTTATTTAGAAAAGATACAGCTTATTTTATACTTCTAATATAAAAAAACATAAAAAAATTAGTAATTTTGTTATTTACTTTCACTTTTTTTTATAAGAAATACGTGACTGTTGGTTTTAGGCAATGTGTGTTTTAATTTCAGTTGTTCAACGTTGACGTTCAATAAGTAATTATAGATAGTAGATAGTGTGTGTGTTTCCTTCAATTACTTAAAAATCAAATAATGCACCCTTCATTCGGAATGAGCATTTTTACTGTACAAAACTTGTTCGTGAACTATGAGGGCAAAAAAAAAGAAGCTAATAATAATCGTTCATTAATCGTAATCGAGTTAAAATGTTCAATTAATCAAGATTTTAATATCAGGCCAAATCGTCCACCCCTAAATACAAGAGTATCAATATTTTTTTAACATTTACTATGCATTTACTTTATCCTGCAAACAGTTTTATAATGAGCTGATCTGCTGCTGATCCTGAATGTTTAAAGGGTCACAAAACACATGTGTTGAGCTGTTGACAGTCATATCTGTGTCCCACGCTACTATAAACACTATTAGGACACATATATTGCACTAAAAAGTGAAAATTGGTTGTTTTTGCGTTATTTTGAGCAAATTTGTTCTTTCGGTTTGAAACAAATTTTTGAAGCTGCGTCACGGCGATTAGATCCTTGCGTTTATTCTAGCGTGTTGACTGGCTGTACCGGCGGGTACAACGTGACATCTTTGAGTTTTCAGCATTAATTCATGAGAAACACTTGATTCAAACCAATCAGCGCACTCTATTGTGTATGAGGTGCAAGTTCATTTATATGCATGATAGCTTCAGAGATCTGTTACAGTGTTCAGAAGACAGAGAGACGCCACGTTGTGTTACCAACCGTAATTTAAAAGAAGTGGAAGAAGAAGAAGAATTGTTTGGAGAAATGGGTCACCAGTGTTGCGTTTATAAATGTGCCGCTAGGTTTTGTTTTCATTTCCCTGCTATGAGAGAGCAGCTGGACTCACGTGTGGATTACAGTGCACGCGACAGAAATGCAAATGGAAGGAACATTTTTACCAGAGAGCTTTTCGCATCTGGAAATGGTGAAATCCAGATTTGCCGCTCGTCTCCTTTTTTCCTTTGTGAAAATCAGCTCGTCCCCAAACAGAAACTGACTTTTTTTTTTTTTTTTGCAAACCCTTTCCTCTTTCCCTCCCCGGCACTCCACCTTAAACAGAGCTGGACTAGAGGTGTGAAAACACCCTGGTGAGACAGAGTGGTTTTGTGGTCCTTTAATGAGCGTTTATTGAGGCTCATCAATATTATCAGAGACGCTAAAATCTTCTTTACTTAATTTTAATAGTTCCTATTTTATCCTCATTCATTAAACTGATGTCTTCAGATTTGCATCATATTATTTGTTTTCTCAATCAGTGTAAATGAATCAGATTTCTCTGTTTCTTCTTCTGAAGCTCTGCCGCCGTCACTGAAAGACAAAGACCAAGGACAGTGAGAAGATGAGTGATCCAGAACCAAGCAGAATTAAACAGGAAGAGACTGAAGAACAAATAGGTTTGTGTTTATTCATTACTCTGGGCAGGGCGGGATTAACCAATGGGCACAGACCCAGGGGCCCATGATGTGCACTTGGGGCCCCTGCGAGGGGGGTAAAATGACGATTTTGAAGTGTCTATTTAGGCTAAGAGCAAATAGCGCACCTCATTGGAATAAACTAGTTGAGTGATTCGCGCCCGTCACCGTTGGATTGACAGAGACAACATAAGTAATGAGCTCAGCAGACATTAGCCTGAGTGGTGTAGCTCATAAAGCGCATGGCAACATGTTTTGACGCGATCGATCATGAACCCGGTTCGAATCCAGCCTCTGATGAACAGGTTTGTCTTTTTTTCCCCACTACATATAAGAATTTGCCTACTCTTCATCACGAGGAAGACAACAATCATTATTAAGTGTGTGTATTATGGAGGACTCAGATTCATAGAACTGGATTGGATTGGAGAGGTGTTATATCCAAATCATGTGCATTATAAGTTTGTAGAAGTTATACATTAAAAATACCCTTCAATATAACATTTTGTATTGCTTCAGTGAAGCTGAACAAGTATATTAAAATCCATTAATTTGCACTAGTTATATTGGTATTTTTTTTATTCAAAGTGTGCTTTAAATGCTTTAAAAATAAGTTAAATCTTTGTAGACTAGTGCTTTGAGTGTGGGAAGAGTGTTATTAAAGCTGCAGACTTGAGACGACATCAGATGATCCACACAGGAGAGAAACCGTACAAGTGTTTACACTGCGACAAGAGATTTGCTAGGTCAGAACGCCTGAAAGCACAAGAGATAACTCACAGAGAAACACACTAATGTGATCAGATTTACACATC
>CAIGQZ010032594.1:1828715-1844087 GCA_903798205.1 Danio tinwini
GAAACCGTACAAGTGTTCACACTGCGACAAGAGATTCAGATATTCAGGACACCTGAAAGCACATCAAAAGAATCTCACTTTAGAGAGACCATTCACATGTACTCAGTGTGGGGTGAGCTTCAGACAATTAACAATACTTAATCGACACCAGCTGATCCACACAGGAGTGAAAACACACAAATGTGATCAATGCGGCAAAACATTTTTGAGTTTTTCAGCGCTGAAGAGACATCTTATAGTTCACACAAACGAGAGGCCTTATTCATGCTCTCAGTGTGGTAAGAGTTTTAGAGAGCAGTCAGGTTTAAGAAAACATGAGAAGATCCACACTGGTGTGAGAGAGCATGTGTGCTTTGAGTGTGGGAAGAGTTTTATTAATGCTGCAGACTTGAGACGACATCAGATGATCCACACAGGAGAGAAACCGTACAAGTGTTCACACTGCGACAAGAGATTTGCTAGGTCAGAACGCCGGAAAGCACATGAGATGACCCACACTGAAGAGAAACCACACAAATGTGATCAATGCAGCAAAACATTTATGAGGCCTTCAGAGCTGGAGATCCACCTTGAAGTTCATACAAAGGAGAAGCTTTAGTCATGCTCTGAGTGTGGAAAGAGATTTACACATCAGTGAATTTTATGTTTCTGAAAACTCTTTACTCACAAGAATCTGGTTTGACAGTTAAATGTGTGTATGTTAATGAATTTTAATCATTTGTAAATAGGGCACATGTAGCTTAAAGAGCCCCTATTTTGCATTGTAAAATTATAAAATTATATATTTTGGTTTTATATGATTGTTGCATGATTGTTAGTTATTATGAGTATCTTGTTTCAGAAAATATTACTAAAAATAAAAGTGTAGTAACCAGTAATATTAACTTCTCCCTTGTTGTTCAGTCTGTGTATTAGTCCTGCCCCCCACCAGATTGGATAGATGAGTAACAAACTACAGTCAGTGTGTTTATATGAATCTCAATGTGATTATAATGAGATTTTGGCAATGTTGAGATTAAACTTCACCTCATCTAAACGCTATTTAGCTGCAGACATGATAGAGGCTGCATGGTATTCAAATGAGGAATTATTGATAAAGTCTGAGTAATTGGAATATTTCCAATTGTTAGAAAGCAATGTGAATACTATGCCGAGCAATAGAAAGGACCACAATGGAAATAAGTTTTGTTTTTAAAACTCTGCGTTATCCTTGACAAATTAAGTGTATTCAGTTTTTTTTTCTCAAATAAAAGGAAAGAAGTAAAGAAACAATTGTGGTTTTCTGCTTTTTGCATTTAAATTTAAAATTGTAATTTTCATTTTCCCTGTTCCTTTAATTAGTCTCTAAACCAGGCTGCCTGCAGCTAGCTCTCTGCAACTCTCACATGGTTGCCAGTGGTGGAAGGAGTACTGAAAAATCATACTCAAGTAAAAGTACCATTACTTGCCTAAAAATGTAGTACAAGTCGAGTAAAAGTTAATTCATTTTCTACCGCTTTTTTCAAGGCCGGGTTGCGGGGGCAGCAGTCTTAGGAGAGAAGCCCAGACTTCCCTCTCCCCAGACACTTCCTCTAGCTTCTCCGGAGGGATCCCGAGGCGTTCCCAGGCCAGCCGAGAGACATAGTCCCTCTAGCGTGTCCTGGGTCTTCCCCGAGGGCACCTCCTGGTGGGCCATGCCTGGAACACCTCCCTTGGTAGGCCTCTAGGAGGCATCCGAGGTGCCTGAGCCACCTCAGCTGACTTCTCTCAATGTGGAGAAGCAGCGGCTGTACTCCAAACTCCTCTCGGGTGAAAGAGCTTCTCACCCTGTCCATAAGGTTGCACCCTCCAAAAGAAACTCATTTCGGCCGCTTGTATCAGAGATCTTGGGCTTTCAGTCATGACATGCAAACTCCGCACAGAAACTAGCCTGGTGAGGGGTCGAACCAGTGCCGTTTTTGTTCTGAGGCAACAGTGCTTACCACTGGGCTACTGTGCCACCCTTTCAGGAGAAGGGGAGGAGTAAGGGTGGAAGGGGGATTCTTTAAGACAAAGATGACTGAAGTGGAAAACTCTGGTTATTAATAGTGAGTCAGTATTCATCTGACTGGCGCAATATGCGGAGCTGATGTGGGACCAGCTGTGATCAATCATAAGCACGTGATCCTCTCGAAATTAGTTTAGAAATAAACTGCAATTACTTTCAATGGCATGTAAACTCATTCGCTGTCTGTGAATATAACTATAAACGTAACCTAAGCTGTGATTCTGTTTTATTCATTTGGGTGAGGAAGTTAACGAGATGCTCGGGACAAGCAGACAGTTATTTACATTATTATCAACAGTTTGTCAGCGCTAATGGTGCAGTTGTTAGTGCATCGACACATGTCACTCTGATGTTCACGGCGACCCAAGTTTGATTCCCGCCTTAAGGTCCTATGCTGATCCTTCCTCTATCTCTGCTCCCCACACTTCACTGTCTATACCAGGGATGGGCAAACTTGATCCTGGAGGGCTGGTGTCCCTGCAGACTTTTGCTCCAACCCTAATTAAACACACCTGCCTGCAGCTTTCTAGTGATCTTGAAGACACCGATTAGTGTGTTCAGATGTGTTAGACTAGTGTTGGAGCAAAAGTCTGCAGGGACACCGGCGCCCCAAGATCAAGTTTGCCCATCCCTGGTCTATACTCTTACTACATCCGGATCAATTTTATCCGGATTAAACCTTTTGAAAAACATGACCCTGCTGTAAAACTAGCTTTTTAAAATGCAACTTATTTACTTATTTTCAGATGTGATGGTGAAGGAGGAGAGTGAAGAACTGAGTGAAGATGAGGAGAAACATCATGTCAAGAGTGAAGAAGAAACTCACATAAAGATTGAACATTCCTTTTCGATGGAAAGAAGAGCCGAAGAAGATTTCAGCTGCACTCAGTGTGGGAAGAGTTTAAGGCACAAATGCAGTCTTAAGGCTCACATGCTGATCCACACTGGAGAGAAACCTTACAAGTGTTCACACTGCGCCAAGAGATTTTATTGTGCAGGAACCCTGAAATCACATGAGAGGATCCACACTGCAGAGAAAACACACAATTGTGATCAATGCGGCAAAACATTTTTGAGGGCTGGAGACCTGAGGAAACATATTAGAGTTCATACGAAGGAGAAGCCTTATTCATGCACTGTGTGCGGAAAGAGTTTTACAGAGACGTCAAGTTTAAGGAAACATGATAAGATCCACACTGGTGTGAAAGAGCATGTGTGCTTTGAGTGTGGGAAGAGTTTTATTAAATCTGCAGACTTGAAACGCCACCAGAGGATCCACACTGGAGAGAAACCGTACAAGTGTTCACACTGCAACAAGAAATTTAATTGTGTAGGAAACCTGAAATCACATGAGATTATCCACACTGGAGAGAAAACACACAATTGTGAGCAATGCAGCAAAACATTTTTGAGGGCTGGAGACCTGAGAAAGCATATTAGAGTTCATACGAAGGAGAAGCCTTATTCATGCACTGTGTGTGGAAACAGGTTTACAGAGACGTCAAGTTTAAGGAAACATGATAAGATCCACACTGGTGTGAAAGAGCACATGTGCTTTGAGTGTGGGAAAAGTTTTATTACAGCTGGACACTTGAAACGACACCAGAGGATTCACACTAGGGTTGGGCGATGTCGACCAATTTGGCTTCAAACAATGTCTAATGTGAAACATCGCGATGGACGAAGGCATCGTCGTGGTAGGCGGCGGTGAATTATTTATTTTTGAATAATTGATTAATTCATAACTAATTAATTAGTTGTAGCCTACCGTTTTAACTACCTGACCCGCATGGCCTTTGTTTTACCTCTAACCAAATCATAAATAAATAAAGAGAAGCTACACACAAGCTACAACCTGTCAATCACTTTTCTTCGGTGGGACTCTGGCATGAATAGGCGGAGTGATCTGTGTCGTTACAATCAGAGCTTGACATTATTAACGGCCAACCTGCCAAATGCAGGTAGATTTTAGCTGTGGCAGGGTAAAGAGCCGCTCCCACTAGCCTCTTTGGCTGCCTGAAAATAATTTTACAGTTGTAGTTTATTGAGAAGCAGCAAGACTGACAAAATAACTGTTCGCATGAGCAAAATAAAGCAGGTGAATACCGAATGAGAGGATGATCATTCGCACGACAAGATGCAGGTTTTCTTCCCTAACTGACGACGGCTTTAATATTGCACTCACGGCTGGCCTGTGATCATCTTTTCGTTATCACAGTATTTTTTCTCTGCTTTCTTTTGGTTACATTCATTCATTCATTATATTTTCTTTAAGCTGTTATTTTTAAATTGTCATTTTATATTACATTAAGAATTTTATACGTGTTTTATGCATCAGCAAAGAAGTACTACGTTTTTATTATTATTAAAATGCATTTAACAATGCTTTAAGTGGTTTTAAGTTTTTGACCTCACACATTGAGTAAAACAGCTTTTTTGTCTACAGTAGCAGTTGTTTTCAATAGTATCTGGCTGCAGCCTTTATGATGCAAGCTGAGATTGCATCGCTCAGAGATGCAATCCCAGACACAATGCACTCAATGGAGCTAGTGACGTCACTGTGAGGGGTAGGGTTAGGTGAGCGCATTAAAAAGCATTGGATGCAGCTCAGATTGCACTGCACCGTGTCTGCAGCCAGACCCTTCTCTTTGTTTTGGATTGTCGGTAGTTAAAGGTATTATAATTTGTCACGTTTTTGACTATCTCTTTTTTTTATTGCATAACCATCAGGAATAAACATGCAATACAATCTAAAATATGAAACATAAAAAACTAAAATAACAATAGTAACAAAAAACTAAGATAAATAAAAATAAATTAATTACACAAAGTATAGTGTGCAGCATTTCTACATCCAATGATTTTGAGAGTTGACAGGGGAATTAAAATAAGTGTCAATAATTGATGCACATCTCAGATTTTTTGCTTTTCAACAATTTCACAGTAGAAATAAAGAAGTCAAACTCGCTACAAAAACACTGTTAATGTGGGAGATGATTTAGCAAATTTCTGTTTGTGTATGTAAAACCAATAAAATAAAGAGATTAACAATATATTCGAGACATTTGCTGGATTTGTTTTCATAATAAAAAAATAATATATTTTAATGTAAAATAATAACTAATTTTTGTCTTTTTAAAGATATATTTGGCTAGATCCTTCCAGAAATAGTTTACAGCATTGCATTCAAAACATAAATGACAAAGGCTCTCTTTATCCACACTGCAGAGACCACAGATATCCTCCATTTCAATGTGCTTTGATCAAAATTATGTTACTGGGTAAATTGTATGTAGTATTTTAAAAGGAATTTCCTTAATTTTATTATTAATAGTGTATTTGAAGGGAGTTAACCAGGCTCTTTTCCAGTTAATATTAACTATAATAGAGTTCCAGAAATATTTTTCCCTCAAATGAGTAAGTTTATTTTTCTTCTGAAAAATATTATGATTATGTTTGTTTTATCAGTCAACTCAACACCTTCTAAATCTAATTTTGGGTTTACAAAAGATGGAGAATTGTAGCAAATATGATTTTTAACAAGCTGAATAACTTTATAGGGATAGATTTAATAACTAAATAAAATTTTCTAAACATTAATGGGAAATTTGTGAATAGACATGAATTGTTCATATTCCCGGAACTGTCAAAAGGTTTAAACGATGATTAATATCCCTATTAAATCAATTTACTAAGAATAAAGATTTATTTAAAGAGGTTATATTACCATTATTCCAACTAAATGAGGTGTGAGGAGAAAAAATGCGACGGTAACAAATTTTCCAAGGAAGAAGAGCTTGTTGGTTTTTGATCTCCCGTTGCTCCCGCCTCGCCGTTATGACGTCAGCACTGACGCGTTCGTTTAGCGTCGAGTCTTCAGAGCTGAGGTGAGTCGTTGTCGCTTTTTCTCGTGTTTCCACAACAATAAAACACACTTTACATTTTATTAAAGCGACAATCTGCGACTAGTTTCTGCATTGAGTTCACCTCTATCTGTGTGTCTGCTGACCAAAACAACACAGCAGGCAGAGAGGAGCTCTGAGAGGACAATATGAGCTCAGTGTTTGTGTTTTTCAATATTTCTGTTTCTTATATCGGAAAGTATGATCTATGAAAGCAATAATGGTAGGTATATAAAGTTGTATGCATAAAATATTAAACTAATAGCATATATTGTTATACTGATGTGTTCAGATCTACAAATTGCCACATTAAGTAAATTGTATCGGCGTCATCTGACTTGAGCAAATCACATATTGTATCGCAAGATATAACATCATAATGTGTTTATTTCCTCAATCAGTGTAAATGAATTAGATTTCTCTGTTTATCAGTGAAAGACAAAGACAGAGTTTATTGAAGGACAGTGAGAAGATGAGTGATCCAGAACCCTGCAGAATTAAACAGGAAGAGACTGAAGAACTAATAGGTTTGTGTTTATTCATTACTCTTCAATAATGAGGCTGATGAACAGTGAGGTTGTTCATCTTTAAGCACTTCATCAGTTTTACCACTTTTTAGTATTACCTTTTTTTTTAGGGGTGGACTGGGACAAAAGTTCAGCCCTAGCACTGTAGCCACACCAGCCCACATTACCACACCGACACAGCCCCACCCACAGACACGCACATTCACTACTTATTTTGGTTTACAGATGATGAAATAATATAAGCAGCACTATATTTAATATATATTTAAACATTTAATGTATGTGACTGGAACAAAAACGACCCGTTTATAACAATTTAATCCATACCGTTTAAAAAATTAAATAAAAAATGATCTGAGAATCCTGTAGAGTCCGTGTGCTGTCTGTTTATGCCGTTTGTCTGCTATTACTTATGACAGGAGTAACCTGTGAATGTGTCTCACACACACACCTTTACACACAAACGGACATGCATCACTAGCAACACTTCAGCATACTTTTATTCACAAATAACTATATATGTCATTCTCTGCAGTGTTGTTATTTTCTGCACCTCTACCTAAGGATTAATTACATGCTGTAACCTATGCATGCATTTAATGTTTTACTTAAAGACTAGCTATGTATTCAGAGTTCACAAAAAGCCTACAGTACTATCGCTATAGGTTTTTTTTGCATGTTAGACTACATTGCTTGTACAATAGCATACATTAGTCTGTTTACCCTAAATCCCACATTATCTGCTGGGCCCGGTTTTTCAAAAGGTTTAATCCGGATAAAATTGATCTGGATTTAGTAATACTTTTTCTGCAATCTGTGATCACGTAATCCAGCTTACTTTTTGAGCCAGTTTTTTAAAGCAACATAGGATTGGATCAATCTGATCCGGATAGGAACTTTTCAGGATCACTAAATCTGGATAACCAGTGCTCAAACAGGATAGGAAATCCCAATGTAGAAGTATAGACATTTAAAGGGCAACAAGTAGAATAGCCAGTGTGAGGTCAATATAACTTTATTTTTATTTGAAATGAAAACACACATTTAATAAAAATCTAAAAAAAGTTTCGAATATAGATGTAATGAATTAAAAAAAGACTTAATGCCAAAAACTCCACAATAGTTTCAGACTTTCTCATCTGATGTGGAGAGACCAGCTTGTCTGAGTGAGCCTTTAGGAGGCGGATCTCAAGTCTGGCCTTGGTTTGCTGCAGTTTGGTCAGAGTCAGTTGTTCCTCTGCCAGATGAAGCTGTGCTTCTGCCCTTTCAGTCACTTTTTGCAATTGTTGAAAATGATTTGAAATGAACTCCACTCTCCAGCAGTTCCTTGCTTTCAGTATCTCGTTTGTCACGGGCGACATGCAGAAAATATTCCTGAAAAAAAAGTGAAAGTGCCAAATTGCAGTTAAAGTTGACAAAATAATAATTTGGCAAGTAATTTGATTACTGATGTCCATCGTAACAGTCACTGTCTTACTCCCCTGCGTCTGCGTGCCCAAACAGAAACTCCCATATTTGCAAATCCTTCCCTTTTTCCCTCCCCTGACACTCCCACCTAAACAGAGCTGGACACGCCCACTTTCCTGACTTTTTCCAAACTAGAGGTGTGAAAACAGCCTGCAGAGACAGGGGGGTTTCATGGCCCTTTAACATTCTAAAACAACCAAATGTACTGCAGAGAATTTTACATCCAGTAGAAAGCGATATGATGCAGCAGAATGACTGTGACTTATCCAGTCTACTAACAATATAGTATATAACTGACAACGTAAAGGCTCAAGACTACGCAAGAAAGGATGACAGCCAGAATCACATTTGATCTAAATCTGCTAAAAGTATGGTAGAGGTAAAGTGATTATCTGGCAATATCTGTGAATAGCTGTCGCATGGCAATGCTCGATGTTATTTTATTTTTTTATCTCAGACGAAATCGAAGTAATGCGTGACATGGCGTTATTTCACTGACAAATGTCATGAGCGCAGTATTACAAGTCAAGAGCGCATTCATGTGATACGTCACTTTTCATCTATTTGCCGATTTTCCGCTGCACGTTAGGGCTTAACGTTACTGCACACCGGGCTGAGCCAATAGCCTCGGACCCCGAGTTCAAAGGCTAAAATCATTCCGCGTTCAAAGTAATAAGTTGCAATAGCCAGAGGGAGATTAATAACAACACACATGTATATTCACTCACCACGAACAGTAAATAGAACTTACTTGCTGTATTTTTTATTTGTTAATGTCTTGCGGGCGAAAAGTTTGTTGTAATGCAAGCGTTACTGAACATGTACGGAGTAAAATATTACTGAAAATGTATTAGTAATGCCTTACACTACTGCGTTACAGGAAAATGTAATACGTTACTGTAATACATTACTTTTGTAAAGCATTACTCCCAACCCTGGTTAGGAATGGCTGAGATATAGCTGACTAAGAGTTTGTCTTAAGATGCTCCTTTGGAGTAGTCAACTTACTTATGATGTATGTCTGGACAGTGAGAGGAACACGGGGAAAACCAGCATGGGTAGAACATGCAAACTCCACACAGAAACGCCAACTGGCCTGGTTGAGGGGTCAAATCAGTGACGTTCTTACTCTGAGGCAACAGTGCTAACCACTGGAGTGCCATGCCAGGAAAAGGAGAGGAGTAGGGGTGGAAGACGAAGATGACTGAAGTGGAAAACGCTGGATATTTATAGGGGGTCAGTATTCATCTGATTGGTGCAATATGCGGAGCTGATGCTGGACCAGCTGTGATCAATCATAACCACGTGATCCTCTCGAAATTACTGTATAAATAAACCGCACTCACTTTCAGTGGCACGTAAACTCATTCGCTGTCTGTGAATGCAACCATAAACGTTACCTAAGCTGTGATATGGTTTTATTCATTTGGGTGAGGAAGAAGACGGGTTGACGAGATGCTCGGGACAAGCTAACAATTATTAACATTAATTATTATTAACAGTTTCTTTCAAACAAGGACAAGTGGAAAGTAATGTGCCTTGGGCAAGTTGCTGTCAGTTCCCTCTCTGCTTGTGGCATTTCCCAGGATTATTTTTATGGCATCTATTCTGCACAATCACTGCAAAGACACAGGGTTTGGTCGTTTGCCAAATGATCTACTGACAAGCCGCTGTTCTCCTGATCAGTTTGCCCCCCTTGACAGATCTTCGACCCCCTGCGTCAGGTGTCTTTTACCGTGATTTCCCACCTTTCGGACTCAGCTGTGTTTTGTTTCAATCCATCCATTTTACAAGCGGTTCCCTTCAATTTTTTTTTTGTTTATTTTCTTCATCTTTGTGTTCCAGTTGGTCATGGCATCAGACATTCACTTGCTGCCAGTGGCGGATTTATGCATGGGCAATATGGGCGACATCATCACCGCTCTACACTTTTGTCCCCGTCCACAACCCCCCGACCACCACCACCACCCAGCCACCTCCACCCCACTCTTCACTATCTTCCCTGACAACCAACCCTCCCCACTCTTCACTTGCGTAAGGGGAGCAGGGTTGTCGTTTGTCTAGAGCGCCACTTAGGCTTGCACCGCTCCTGCTTACTGCTATGTGCATTGATTTTAGCAGCAAGACCCCATTATTCTACAGCGTTGCCATCTTTCTTTGATATGACTTTGCTAGCGAGGTCTGTAGGCCTTTTTCAATTTTCTTCTTTCTTTCTTTCTTAAACCTGACATATTTTTCTGTCTAAAACTGTTCTTTTCCCTTTAGTTTTGCGTCTGTTTTAGTTTTATTTCAATCTTTTTTTATTGGTCTTTTGTATGACAATACAAATTAAATATTGAGAGGTAAACAGTAATGTATTGTCCATTATTAATCCCATCCCCTAACCCCTCATTCATTAACTCAACAAAACAATAAATAAATAATTACATAAATACAAAATTAAGAAAATTAAATGCATAAAAACATGAAATCAAAATAACTGGATACAGATGGGGAAAAAATAATAATTAAAATAATAATAATGAAAAAACAAACAAAAAAAACTTCTAATAACATGGTAAATGTTACAGGTTGCCAGCACCAAGTGTAATAGGCAGGCCTTTGATGTAAACAAGAACCAATCCCAAGTCTTATAAAAGGAATCTAGTGAGCCAGAGTTAGCAGAGTTAGGGGGGGGGGGGGGATTGGGGGGGGTTGTGTGTTTCCATTTTAAAAGTATGGCACGTCTGCTAGAATTGTGGTAAAGGCAACAACCTTGCTGTCACGGACTGTCAAATCAGGTTCAAGGGATGCACCAAAGAGGGCTAAAAAAGGATCAGGGTGTATATTGATTTAAAGGGCTTTATTAAATGTATTAAAAACATCTGTCCAAAAGGTGGCCAACTGTGGACATGTCCAAAACATATGCAGATGGTCAGCAAGTGAATATTTGCAACGATTACAAGCAGAGCTCCTATCTGGAAAGAAATTAGCCAACTGAGCATTGGTTAAGTGAGCTCTAAATAATATTTTACACTGCATCAAACCATGCATAATAATGAAGAGGAATGCACCCGGGCTAAAATGTTATCCCATAAATCCTCTGTCATAGTAATTCCTAGATCTCGCTCCCAAGTATCTTTAAATGTATCCGTAGGATCAGAATTAATTGAATTTATTAAATGATAAATAACTGAAATCAAATGTTTATGAGTGGCATTTAAACTGAGGAAATGATCTATATGCGTTTCAGTTGGGGAAATGAGGGAACTGCTTCTGTATAAAATGTCCGTCTGTTTTAGGCCCAATCCCAATTCTTTTTTGTACCCCTTCCCCTTGGCCCTTACAACCAAGGGTTAAGAAGAAGGGCTTCAAAACTTACCTCTAAGAATTGGGACAGCACTTCAACATCTGCACCCGTCATCATATGTCATCGCGATCTCTTGCTTCATATGAGATCAGACGATGGTGACTGCTGTAGTTATTCCAATTGTGTTATTTCTTGGTATTTATCTCCAGGAAATCACTGAAGGCATATATTATGTTATCATGACGATGTAATATGGCAATAAGATCGTAACTGATATTGGCCGTATTCATCTATGTCGGGGTGCTCAACCCTGTTCCTGGCGATCGACCTTCCAGCTGATTTCAGCTCCAACCCTGATCAAACACACCTGAACCAATTATTTAGAACGTGAGGAGCACTTAATAATTACAGGCAGGTGTGTTTGATAAGGGCTACAACTGAAAACTGCAGGTAGGTCGATCGCCAGGAATAGGGTTGAGCACCCCTGATCTATGTAAACACACCAAAACAACATTAACATTATACCAGACAATGTAAAACGCTCATTCTCATTTCCCCTTTGACGTGAACGTGCAAAACAAGGTTTAGGGGTAAGGGCTAAAGGCCGATTTATACTTCTGCGCCAAGCGCACGCGTGTGCTACGGCGCAGCCTACGCGTGAACGCATAGCCCCTCGCCGTGGCTGTCGGCGACATTGACGTGCACCTCTCAAAAAATGTAACGCGTACGCATAGCACAAGCTCTGTGATTGGTCAGCTTGGTAGCGCTGACGAGTGTGAGCGGAGGTGAGAGCTGCGCACCCGATGCAGTGAGTGTTTACAAGTGTGGAGTCCTGTGAAGGAGCTCCGGATGGAGACTGTTGTTTTGTGTTTACCTCATGATTAAAGTTGTTGCACGTCCGCCGGTTCCTGCCTCAAAATGAGCGAATTTGAGCCACTTGTACATTAAGGAAGTGTTCAGAAAAAACAGAACACCGGTGAAGAAACTCGACACAGAGAAACATAAACACCTACTGCCAGCTAGTGTTTCAGAAGTGTATTGTAGAAAAAACAGAGACAGCGCGCAGACGTATAAATGCACGGCTACGCGTGAGGCATACGCTGTGGGTTACAGCAATCACTTGACGCAGAAGTATAAACCAGGCTTTGCGAGGGAGAATTGGGATTGGGCCTACAATTTGTGATTCATGTTTGGCAGAATTTTAGGCTGCTATTCTTAGTCATGAGTTACTGAAATTCTCTGATTCGTTTCTTTATTATATAAAGGCCAAGGTGTAAACATATTGGACCAAGTGCACATTTCAGCCACCACAAGTGCTCTTATTCATGATCATTTGACTGTACTATTAAATACTAACCCAAAGTGGCATATGCTGTAAAAACTTTTAAAATGCAACCTATTTACCTAATTTTCAGATGTGATGGTGGAGGAGGAGAGTGAAGAACTGAGTGAAGATGAGGAGAAACATCATGTCAAAAGTGAAATCAAAACTTACATAAAGATTGAACATACGTTTTTGATGGAAACAACAGCCGTAAAAGGTTTCATCTGCACTCAGTGTGGGAAGAGTTTCAGGCTCAAATGCAATCTTAAGACTCACATGTGGATTCACACTGGAGAGAGACCTTACAAGTGTTCACACTGCGACAAGAGATTTCATTGTTTAGGAAACCTGAAATCACATGAGATAATCCACACTGGACTGAAAATACACAAATGTGAGCAATGCAGCAAAACATTTTTGAGGGCTATAGGGCTGAAGAAACATCTTAGACTTCATACAAAGGAGAAGCCTTATTCATGTTCTGTGTGTGGAAAGGGTTTTTCAGAGCAGTCAGGTTTAAGGAAACATGAAAAGATCCACACTGGTGTGAAAGAGCATATGTGCTTTGAGTGTGGGAAAAGTTTTATTCAAGCTGGAGACTTGAAACGACACCAGCTGATTCACACTTTAAAGAAACCATACACATGTGCTCAGTGTGGGAAAGGTTTTAGACAGTTAGCGAAACTTAATGAACACATGAGGATTCACACTGGACAGAAGCCTTACAAGTGTTCACACTGCGGCAAGAGATTCAGTTTTTCAGGACACCTAAAATCGCATGAGATTATCCACACTGGAGACAAACCACACAAATGTGATCAATGCGGCAAAGCATTTATGAGGCTTGCAGATCAGAAGAAGCATATTAGAGTTCATACAAAGGAGAAGCCTTATTCATGCTCTGAGTGTGGAAAGAGTTTTACACAGACGTCAAGTTTAAGAAAACATGATAAGATCCACACTGGTGTGAGAGAGTTTGTGTGCTTTGAGTGTGGGAAGAGTTTTATCAATGCTGGAGACCTGAGACGACACCAGAGGATTCACACTGAAGAGAAACCTTACAAGTGTTCACACTGCAACAAGAGATTCAGATATTCAGGACATCTAAAAAGACATCAGATGATTCACATCGGAGAGAAACAAACAAATGTGATCAGTTTTACACGTCAATGAATTTCATATTCCTGAAAACTCTTTATTCACAAACATCAGGTTTGACAGATAAATGTGTGTATGTTAATCAACTTCAATTATTTGTAAATAACATCTCAATTAGCATAATCCTACATACAAATTACAGCTATATGTCCAGCAATGCAGTAGAACATTTATTGGTTTGACTTTAATATGCCATGAATGCAAAAAACCTTTATGCCTATGTAACGGGGAAAAAAATAACTATAAATTAAGTGTGACTGGTGTCAAAACTATAGTGATTTTCTACTTAAATGAAAATCTTGGACTCTATTTTATCGATCTAGGTGCAAAGTCTAAAGTGCACAGTGCAAAAGCATTAAGGGTGTATCCAAATCCACTTTTGCTTATTTGGGTTCATTGAAAAAGAGAATTTTACATGTTATTAAAAACAGATTTTAGTTACTTCAGGAATAGTTTATTTTGGACATGTCAGCCATGAATGCCTATTACGTTTGCTTTTTAAAATTGTTAAATGCGTTTTAACAACGTGTTCAGCGCCTAATAAAAAGTTAAACCTTGGACGACTGAGTAAGATTGTTTCGTCTACATTAGCGATTATTTTGGGTTCAACTTTTATTTTGGCGGGTTTTTGTTGCTGCACCGTTGCTCCTTACCGCCTCGCCGTGGGGACGTCAGCAATGACGCGTTCATTCAGCATCGAGTCTTCAGAGCTGAGGTGAGTCGTTGACGCTTTTTCTCGTGTTTACACAACAATAAAACACACTTTACAGTTTATTAAAGCGACAATCTGCGACTAGTTTCTGCATTGAGTTCACCTCTATCTGTGTGTCTGCTGACCAAAACAATACAGCAGGCGGAGAGGAGCTCTGAGAGGAACATATGAGTGAATGTGTTTGTTTTTCTGCTAGTTTGAGGTTTTTTCCACGTTTCTGTTAGTAATATCGGAAAGTATGATCTGCTAATGGAGTATTGGGAGTCTACTGCGGCAGCAATATGAACTTTAATGCAGGAAACGTTAAATTAAGAGTTTGTGGAGCTCTTTATTTTCTAAAGTTTTTTTTATTCATCAGTTTCTGTACATTCACGTGCTTGACATCTAATTTATTTGTTATGAATACTTGAGTGGTATTTTAACTAGATATTGACATATATATATATATATGTGTGTGTGTGTGTGTGTGTGTGTGTGTGTGTGCGCAATTCCAGCGCTATGGGTGTGACATTTGCAGTAAAAACTCAAAACATGAATCCACACAAAGTATATGTTAACATTATTTTAAAACATTTTTTTTTATATTTTCCAAAACAACTAACCACAGAGTTAAGGGATTAGAAAAATATCAATCTGTAAACATTTTTTATACTTTAAATTAGGAAAATAAAGATGCGTTATGGATGTGACAAAAAAAGTTTTCAGTATACAACACACTTAGTAGAAATTCTGTCAATCAAACTGCACAACCCAAAAGAAACTATGATAATCAAACAGACACGAGTCGACTCACTATAGAACAAACATGATTGATTTTATTTTTTTTAATATTTTTGCATTTCTGAGGAAAAAGTGTAGTTATGGACGTGACATTTTTCCGTCATGGATGTGAAGGCTGTGAAATGGCCACTTGTGTGATTTTAACAAATTAAATATAACAGTTTTAAACACTGACAGATACATTTAT
>CAIGQZ010032594.1:1854087-1896277 GCA_903798205.1 Danio tinwini
ATTGATGATCCTAAACTGAACAGACCTTTTTATTTAGGGCTGATTTGCGCACTTCCTGTCTTGTGGATATGAAACGTTACTACGGAGACATGTTAATAAGCAGCTGTCAATCAATATTGGTGGGCGGGGGGACCGCACTCCTATGTCAAGTTGCGGTCGGTCTTAAAACTCCAATTGGTCCACCGTTTTTATGTTGTTAAATTGAAAAAAAAGGACTGAGTGTGTTTATATCACCCCAATATGACGCTCTATACACTATACCTACACATATGTCTGTCCAAACAGCTTAAAAAGTAGATTTTTCACCATAAGTGCCCTTTAAAATTAAATATTAGATTTTATTTTATAATTTGCACAGAGAAATGATGGGGTTCTTCTCTAAATAAGTTACCACCACCTCGTTTAGAGCATCATTATGGGCATTTTACATTATAACTTTTGTGGTTCAAACGATGGATCTGCGACAGAGAAACTACGGGTTTTGGGAAACACTCGTCACTACATTGTTCTTTTCCCAAACAATGCATCGTACTCTGATAGTTCAGTCACAAGTTACGTTGTTGTTTGGGAAACTCACCCATGATCGACTCCTTGGGAAGGAGTTGTGCTGCACTGCGGGAGGCAAATGGGGGTCAATCTAAATACTGACTCCCTTTTGAAGTCATGAAAAAGGGAGCAAAAACAAAAGTGTTGAGTTTATATTTTTGATGAGTGTGTTTGACCACTTGCGCATTTCAGCCAAACACACACTCATTATTCATGATCGTTTGACTGTATTGTTAAAAACCCACCATCTCCATGGCATATGCTGTGAAAAACTAGCGTCTTAAAATTGTACTTGTTTACCTAATTTTCAGATGTGGTGGTGGTGGAGGAGAGTGAAGACGAGGAGAAACATCATATCGAAACTGACCTCAAAACTCACACAAAGACCGAACAAAGAAAAGCCGTGGAGGTTTTCACCTGCACTCAGTGTGGAAAGAGTTTCAGGTACAAATGCGCTTTTAAGCTTCACATGCTGATCCACACTGGAGAGAAACCGTTCACATGTTCTCAGTGTGGGAAGAGTTTCATGCGTTCAACAATTCTTAATCATCACATGAAGATCCACACTGGACAGAGACCGTACAAATGTGATCAATGCTCCAAAAGGTTTTCGATTCCTTCAGAGCTGAAGAAACATCTTGTAGTTCATATAAAGGAGAGGCCTTATCCATGTTCTGAGTGTGGAAAGAGTTTTAGACGACCGTCACATTTATCACAACATCAGCAGACCCACGCTGGTGTGAGAGAGTTTGTGTGTTGTGATTGTGGGAAGACTTTTATTAAAGCTGGAGACTTGAAACGACACCAGAGGATTCACACGGGAGAGAAACCATACACTTGTGTTCAGTGTGGGAAGAGCGTCAGCCGATCATCACACCTTAATCGACACATGCTGATCCACACTGGAGAGAGACCACACAAATGTGATCAATGCGGCAAAACCTTTTCAGTGCTTTCAGATCTGAAGAGACATCTTAAAGTTCATACAAAGGAGAAGCCTTATTCTGTAAGAAAGAGTTGTACACATCAACAAAATCCTTCCTGAACACTCGCCTCTGTATTCACAAACTTCAGATATCAGAGTAGTGTTGTGCGATATACAGAGTCTTCAGATCGCCAATACACAACAATCCTGTCGAATGGAGGTACGGCAGTGTTATGTTTACTTATTTACTCATTTAGTTAAGCATTTCTATACGTATTTAACAATTTTTCACGCATTTAATCATCTACTTCACTTTCGTTATGCTTTATCTTGGAAAAAAAATAAAAAACTAAATAGGTGTGGAGACCTAAATTATTTCCAACATAAGTCTCGATGCAACAGTGTGGCGTGGGACAACATTTGATGTTGACTTCAGGTCCATGTGATGACCAGCAAAATGGATATTTGTAGAAATAATAATAATTAATAGTTCCTTACATTTTATATAGCACTTTTTTTGGACACTCAAAGCTCTATAGACATTCTTGGGGGTGGGGAATCTCCCCATCCACCACCAGTGTGCAGCATCCACCTGACTGACGTGACGGCAGCCATATTGCGCCAGACCGCACACTTTTCAATTCAATTGATCTTTATTTGTATAGCGCTTATACAATGTAGATTGTGTCAAAGCAGCTTCACATGGAAGTTTATAGTGAATTGAAACAGTGTCAGTTCAGTTTTCAGTGTTTAAGTTCAGTTCAGTTTAGCTCCGGTCAGTGTGGGTTAATAATCACTACTGAGAGTCCAAACACTGAAGAGCAAATCCATCGATGCGCAGCTCTACAGATCCCGAACCATGCAAGCCAGTGGCGACAGCGGCGAGGAAAAAACTTCACCAATTGTCAACACCAGCTGATTGGTAATGTAGAGACGATGATGATGATGCCAATTATGATATGTGGATGGTTAGGTGGCCATGATGGACAGAGGCCAGTGGGCAAATTTGGCCAGGATGCCGGGGTTAAACCCCCTACTCTTTATCTAAGGACATCCTGGGATTTTTTTTAAACGACCACAGAGAGTCAGGACCTCAGTTTAACGTCTCAGCCGGAAGACGGCACTCACTGAGCAGTATAGAGTCCGCTTTACTATACTGGGGCGCGAGGACCCACACAGACCGCAGGTTGGGCGCCCACTTCTAGCCTCACTAACACCACTTCCTGCAGCAAACTACTCTCCCATGTGATCTCCCATCCAAGTTCTGCAAGGGTGCAGCCCTACTTGGCTTCAGTGGGTGACCATGTGAGAGTTGCAGAGAGCTAGCTGCCGACAATAATGGATACAAGCAAATTGAATGACATTTATGTATGCACAGAAGAAACTAGGATACATTCAATTCCTTTCAGATGACTCAGTTCAATCAGTAAGTAATGTTGCGCTTGGGACAATTGTGTTTGTTTTATGATGGCCGCAGCCATGGAAATTACAAGGTGATTATACACTACCTGACAAAAGTCTTGTCGTCTATCCAAGTTTTAGGAACAACAAATTATAGCTTGACTTCTAGTTGATCATTTGGTATCAGAAGTGGCTTATATGAAAGGCAAAGGACTCTAGATTCTGCTTATTTGAGCACAATAAAATATGATCATGCCTTGATTCTGAATGATTTAATTAGGACAGTAAGGTCTGACTCTGCTTAGACAAAAGTCTCATCACTGAACATAAATAATGTCCAGTATAGAATATAAAGTCATGCTGCAGTGGAAACAGAATGAATATTGTGTCTGACTCCATCATGAGCTTGGAGGACTGCATCCATACATCTCTGAATGACTCAAATCACGCATTAATAAAGTCATCTGGAATGGCAAAGAAAGCGTTCCTGCAGGACTCCCAGAGTTCATCAAGACTCTTTGGGTTCAACGCCTCCTCCTTCATCTTACCCCAGAAATGCTCAATAATGTTCATCTCTGGTGACTGGGCTGGCTAATCCTGGAGCACCTTGACCTTCTTTGCTTTCAGAAGCTGAAGTATGAGGAGCGCTGTCCTCCCTCTCCTGTGGTTTGTAATGTAATGGGCAGCACAAATGTCTTGATCCCTCAGGCTGTTGATGTTGATCATCCACTCTGCAGATCTCTCGCATGCCCCCATACTGCATGTAACCCCAAACCATGATTTCTCCTTCACCAAACTTGACTGATTTCTGTGAGAATCTTGGGTCCATGCTGGTTCCAGTAGGTCTTCTGCAGTATTTGTGATGATTGGGATGCAGTTCAACAGATGATTCATCAGAAAAATCCACCTTCTGCCATTATTTGTCTTACAACTGAAAGTGACAAGATTGTTGTCAGGTAGTGTAGACCTTTAGTCACAATTTCACATAAATCAGCATGGAAATTGGTTATTTCTCTTTCTTTGCATAGTTCATGTATAACTTTTCCTTATCCCCTCCTTCAGGCGTGGCGATCTAGACAGAGTTGTTGGCGATAGTTTATTACAATCCTGCAGTGTGTATATTCCTGTCACTGGTCCACCGTGCAGTGTGAACACAACAGCAACTGAATGCCATGCTAGATAGTCGTGTACAGTAAAAACAATAGCGATTTGACAACTTTAAAAAAAGTTGTGAATTTTATCTCTTCAAAATTTAATTTTGCTAAATCTAAACATGCAATTACATTTATAATCTCAAACTAAATGATTACGACAAGTTTTTAAACACTCGACTGAAGGTATGAAGTAAGCTAACATAAAAACCATGTTATTTGTTGTAACGGTGTTACATTATCATATCTAAATTTATGATATTTATAGGTATTCGACAGTTAAATCATTACATATTTTATATTATATATTCAAATTATATTTATTTATTAAAAATATATAAATAATCAACATTGGTGAACAGAGAGTTTTTAATAAAACAATTTAAAGAATTATATTTGTATTATATTTTTTATATATATAAGAATTAACAATGCAAATCAAGCCAAGGTGCGATAACAAGAAATTACAACTGTGTTGAGTGTTTTGACCACTCATCTAATCTATTCAGACACGCAAAAACAATCTGTTTTTGTGTAAAACTCTTAACCAGCTTCAGGACAAAGAAACGGCATCTAAAGCAAAGTTGCCCAATCCTGTTCCTGGAGATCTACCATCCTGCAGAGTTCAGCACGTTGATCAAACTTTGTCTTTAATTACCATGTGCTTTGTTGGTTTAGTTGCTTTTGATCAGGGTTGGAGCTGAACTCTTAAAGACAGTAGGTCTCCAGGAACAAGATTGGGCACCCCTGATCCAAAGTTTTGACAGCAGATTTATTGTGGGATTCAGATCAGCTTAGGGCGTACTCACACTATGCTATCCGAACCATGCCCAGGTCCGTTTCCCGGATCGTTTGAGAAGTGTGAGTGCTCTGAATTGGGCTCAGGCACGGTTCACTTGGGCGGCCCACTGTGACGGGTAGGGTTAGGGGTGGGGTTAGGTGAGCGCATTAAAAAGCAGTGGATGTAGCTCAGATTGCACTGCACCAGGTCTGCATCCAGACTCCTCTCAAATGTTTGCGTGTCACCGCATATCAAATGATATAACTAAAGAAATCTCCACTGTGCTGAGCGAGAGCGCTTACTGAACAGCGCATCATCGATAACGTAAGCATGCCCAGGCCCGAATGTAATGTGAGTGCGGGCCGTCGGGGAGACCGTGTTTTGGTCCAGTTCAAGGCAACGGTACATAGTGTGAGTACGCCCATTGTTGCTGAAGCTTTTATTATCCTGATTGAACTGAAGTTACTCAAGTGCATGTTTCACCTTTATAATTGCCTAATAAACAGTATTTCACTTCACACAGGATTAAGGTGGCTTTTTGTCTACATTAGCAATAGTTTTGCAATACGTTTTTAAAGCTGCACACAAAATGTTCACTCAAATTATCTTTGCTGCTTGTTCAAACTAATAATTTAAAAGTTGAATCAACACAACACGAGTTAATTTGGGGGCAACTTTATTATTTTATGTTCAATCAACTTAAATTTGCAAAAACAATTAAGTTAGCTAACTTGATTGATTTGTGTTGGGACCACATGAAGTAATTGTGTGGAACCAGGGGTAGACTGGTCATCTGCTGGGCCGACATAATCAATCTGATAGACCCATAAAACACTTAGCAGCCAATATAGTAGTTGTTTTCTGCCTAATTAATTGATGATGCTGTGATCTCTGATGCTCTGAAAGATGTTTTTTTTTTCGGACAGACCGGCCCAAGTGACATAATCTGCAGTCTATTGGTTCTTTTCTTTATTGACATTGGGCTGACCCACAAACTCTCATTCGCGCTGCATGTACGTGCAACGTCAGTGTGTATTTGTCAAAATATTTGAGAATACACTTTTTGTTTTTAGTTTTCATCTGCACCAAGGCCCGCTGCAACTTCCTCCTATGCTGATTCCTTGACCGGTAACTCTTTATTTCACAAATTAGATCATGAAGAACTGTATGCTTCTCAATCTCTATGAGAAGTGCCATTCGTGTCTTTTCAGGCACACTATGTCAGAAGACGATCGCCTGTGATATTATCTCATTTTGTTTTTGATCGTCAGCATGACGTAGGCCTAGTTATAATAATATTTATACATGATCAAGCTAGTGTACAACTTAAGCAAAACTGATTATAAAATTGTTTTACATTTGGTTTTGTAGTTTGGGCCCAAATAAATATATTGCATTTTTTTATTGTTTAAGTTCATTTGATTGACTATATAAAATGTTTTGATGTTTCACTGTTGGGTTAAACGTTTTCATTTTTTAAGGGTCTCTGACACATTGCTTTTATTATTTAGCTTATTTTGTTAATCAACATTAACTGTGTGCGTCAGCAGGCAGTTTTTGATATGTTCAGTATTTAATATAGGCTCCCTCAAAACTCATAGGCACACACAAGATGGACATCTAGTGTGGATTATAATTTTATTATAATAATAAATTAATTATATAAAGTTTTTAATTTGTCAACTCTCATTATTTCCTTTATATGCTTTTATAGAATAGGAGTTGGTAAACGTGTTCAAGGGCGTGCACAGATGGGCAGCATTTTGATTGTAGTGGGCTGCTCTGGCCCAAAATGCCAGGGCTTTTTTTTTACTTTTAATTATTTTTTTGTCCCAGTCCTGCTCTGTGTGGAACCCAGCATTTTTTACAATGTATATTGTACCCCATATAAATGATATATGCTAAAACTCTGACTAAATCCTAATAGCAGTCTGTGTAAGAGTTATTTTAGGGGTACTGTTTAGTCATATTCAACTTCTGAATGAACCTCAAGTGTTTACAAATATCACAAATTTGCAGTTTGATCTTGATCTTCTCATTTACAATGTTAAAAGATGAATCTCTTTATAAATATACATTGTTCGAGAAGGCTAAAAACAGTTTAAAGCAATGGTTCACTCCTGACAAGGACCTTAAAAGATTCTGGCTGCTCTCTTTTAATAATATTTTTTGTTCAGAATAAAGCACTACAAGGATAAATGGGCTAGAATACATACTGACATTCATTCATTCTCCTTTGGCTTAGTCGCTTTATTCATCAGGGGTCACCACAGTGGAATGAACCGCCAACTTATCCAGCATATGTTTTACACAGCGGATGTGCTTCCAGCTGCAACCCAGTACTGGGAAACACCCATGCACACTCATTCACACACACTATGGTCAGTTTAGTTCATCAATTCCCCTGTAGCGCATGTGTTTGGACTGTGAGGGAAACCAGAGCACCTGGAGGAAACCCATGTGATCACGGGGAGAACATGCAAACTCCACATAGAAATGCCAGCTGACCCAGCCGGAACTCGAACCAGCAACCTTTTTGCTGTGAAGCAACAGTCTAACCACTGAGCCACCGTGTCACCCCCAGTATGTTTCATACACACAAAAATCTTTGTCTAAAATATATTCAAAAGTGTGTCCACCAAATTGTATTTATCCCGCTTTGAAATCTCGGGTGCTCTTCTAGTAATGTCCAGCTGGTGGCGCTTGAGGCACTTTTGTTGCGTTGTGACACAAGTCACAAACTCTTTGTGATTTCAATGTCACTAACATATTACTAGTATCTCATTTCGAAAAATATTAGGAAATTAAATTGTGGTGGGCAGCACAGTGGGTAGCACAATAGCCTCACAGCAAGAAGGTCACTGGTTTGAGTGCCAGCTGGACCAGTTGGCATTTCTGTGTGGAGTTTGCATGTTCTTCCAGTGTTGGCGTGGGTTTCCTCTGGGGGGCTCCGGTTTCCCCCACAAGTCCAAAAACATGTGGTGCATCAGGTAGTGTAAATTGTTCACAGTGTATGAGTGTGAATGGATGTTTCCCAGTGATAGGTTGCAGCTGGAAGGGCATCCGCTGTGTAAAACATATGCTGGATAAGTTGGTGGTTCATTCCGCTGTGGCGACCCCAAAATATACTTTTATACTTGGTATATCTGTCAGCCAAGAAGCAATACGTTTTGTTTTTTGAACATTTTTAAGTGCCTAATAAACAGTGTTTCACCTCACGATTGAGTTAGATGTCATGTTGTTTACATTGTCAGCGACGCGGCTTTGACGATCCACCGTTGTTCCTGCCTCGACGTGATGACGTCACACTTACGCGTTCATTCAGTGCCGAGTCTACAGAGCTGAGGTGAGTCGTTGTCTCTTTTTCTCGTGTTTACACAACAATAAAACACACTTTACAGTTTATTAAAGCGACAATCTGCGACTAGTTTCTGCATTGAGTTCACCTCTATCGTCTGTCTGCTGACCAAAACAACACTGCAGGCGGAGAGGAGCTCTGAGAAAAACAATCACTGAGCTCATATTTTCCTCTGTGTTGGTATGTTTGAGTTTGTGTTAGTGATTTCACAAAACATGATCTGTGAAGGAAAAGAAAGAAAATCTACTTCAGCAAATATGCAGTTTGATACAGCAAACATTGTATTAATAGTCTGTGGCGCTCATAATTTTCTAAATTTCTTAGTGATTTCCCAGTGTTTGTATATGGATGTGCTACTGCTAACAATCTAAATAATTTATTGGTATGAAAACTTACTTTACAAACTAGATACTGATATAAATGCAAAGTAGTCACTATAAAATAAGTGTTTAATGAGTGTTTATAATCTGAGGCTCATCAATATTCAGATCTACATTGAGTTAATGTTATTGGTGTCAGCTGACTTGAGCAAATCACATATTGTATCACCTACAAGATACAACATCATAATATGTTTATTTCCTCAATCAGTGTAAATGAATCAGATTTCTCTGTTTGTTCTCCTGAAGCTCTGCCGCCATCAGTGAAAGACAAAGACAGAGTTTATTGAAGGACAGTGAGAAGATGAGTGATCCAGAACCCTGCAGAATTAAACAGGAGGAGACTGAAGAACTAATAGGTTTGTGTTTATTCAGTACTCTTCAATAATGAGGCTGCAGAAACAGTGAGGGTGTTAACATTTAACCACTTCATCAAATTTAGTCCCCCCCCCTCCCATATGATCTTTTATATTATCCTAAGAAATATTGTGTTTAGACAATTATGAATGAACTTTTTTTTTTACAGTTCTTTGATGTCTTGTAGTCTAGAGTAATATAGTGTAATACACGTTTTAAATACATAAACAAATGAGTAGGCGTGATGAACGCCTATTTTTTGTTGTAAGATATATTTTATTAAAATATATTGTGATAAACAATATTATTGTACTTTTAAGATCATCTTATGCCACTCATTATATAATGCCAGAATGATAATATATTTTGACAGTGCAAGTACACTCTTTCACATAATATATTTTTAAGAATATTTCATTTAACTATATGAAGGAAAAAGGAATTTATTTTTATTACTTTTGTGTCTATTTTTTATTAGAAAAATAGTTTAGACTAACAACAGATAAAAAAATCTTTTCCATTTGTATGATACCATATATTATCCAGACACTAGAGCTGCACGATTCTGGCTAAAATGAGAATCGCAATTTTTTTTTGCTTAAGATAAAGATCATGATTTTCTCACGGTTCTGTAGATGTAAAATAAAGGTTATTATGAGTCGCCTATTATTATTGTTATTTCAGAATACAACTATTCATAACTCTGATGTTTAATTATGTTTGAGACATGTGCTTGTAATTTGTCATTGACAACATTGTAAGACCGTTTTTTTTTTTTTCCTACTGGTAAAATCAGACATTTGTCATTATCAGATTCCCTCTTGCATTATATAGGCTAGAGTAGTTATACTGACACTGTTAAACATCTATTCTCATGCACAACATTCTGTTCGCTATGAAAGAAAAACATATATGCTTGTCGTAATCATAACTCTAAAATGCGATATGGTTATTTAAATGATGTGCCTGCTTTCGGTTTCATTTTCACAGTGCGTGTGCAGTTCATACTTCCCGTGCAGCTCCCAAACGATCAGTCTGTGCCACAAGCTGAATGTTATTTACAACTTTATTACCTGTTATTCACAGCCTATGCAAGTTCTGTTCACTAAGGTAGACATCATTCACAGGCGCGCACCCGCCCTCTCTGTGGTAACAGCTCACGGGCAGCTCACGTCACGTGTGTTTTTGCAGCTGCGAATACATCATTACATGCAGACAGACATGACATTTTTGGGGTAAATTATACCTTATAAATACAGTATGTGACTCTTTCAACACCATTTGGAGGTGTATACATTGCTGAGCAACGTATGTAAAACAACGTAAAGACTTGTGCGGCCGCCTTTATGCTTCTCTCCTGAACTAGAAAATATGATTGGCAGAATCGTATAAATGCTGGATTAAGATCGTCCAGGGGGTCGAATTGAGATCGCAATCTTTTTTACGATTAATCGTGCAGCTCTACCAGATACACTTCTTCTTTCTTACTGTGTTGCATACTTAGAAGGAACTACTGACAAGAGGGTAATAGCAGAATAAAATAAATATAGTGCAGGGGTCCCTTGTTCCAGACTGCTGTCTAATAAGAAGTCTTGACATGTCACGAGGAGCTGGATGCTTACATAAGTTGTGAAATATATTAAAGATACACTTAATTGTTCAGTTCTGGTATGCAGAGAAGGGTTGCAGAAGGAGGAAGTATGTTTGGGTATAACACACTGCAGAATGACTGATAAGTGACCTTACACCAAAACTCCACCTGTTAATATCAGTTGTGTATATATGCTGGAGTCAGGGGAATGTAAGTTAGTTGCGAACCTCCTGAATGTAATTCAGTCCGTCCGTCATCGAATTATTCATTTGTATCTAATAAATTACTAATATTTTTGGCATTGAAGAAAACCCTCTCCTGACCTTTTTTTATTGAACACGCATAGAATTGCCTTTATATTCCAACATATACTCATATTAATAATGAGGGATTGGAGTCAGAATGTGAAAACACATATCCCAAATAAATAACAAATGTTAACAAAAAAAAGTGCAACGTAAAAAGTAACAGGCTGCGATATCTGCTACCAGATCTATTTTCAGCAGTCAGACACCCACATGAAAATATACTATAATAAATTATAGTAAATACTACAGTGTTTTTTTAACCACACTGACACCTCAAATAGAGACAAAAATCTGCAATCAGCTAAAATGTTGCTAGAATTGGTTTTTATGTATGGGCGATATTGTCACAAGTACGAAAAAGACCCAATTGCAAGTGAATACAAAGCTGGTTTATTAACAAGGATCACAGAGTAAACAGCTGGTACTGAGTTCGCTAAATCAGCGAGGGTGAAGTAGATTAATGGTGAATCTCTCATAGGTATCAACAACGCTAAACAGCGGTAACAATGTTCATCAGTGAGGCATAAGAAGTGCAGATAAGTCCAAAAGCAAAAGCCTCTACAGCAACTTACCACCAGCGATATCAACGAGGAGAGCCTAGCAGGACACAGACATGAACAGCAAAGAACTGACAACATGAAATGCGAACGCTGAACAGATATAGGTGCAGTAATGCGCTGTACCTGTGGTGTGCTGATTAACAGCTGAGCAGTGCTGAGTGATGCTAAGCAACGACAGTGCACGTGACATTTAAACACAGACAGCCACGCGGTGAAGAGATACCCAAACAAACACACACACACACACACACACACACGCAAGAGGAACAGACAGATCCACAACCGTGACAGATGTATGTTGCGTCACCAAAAATGACTGAGCTTATGTCCATGTGTAGTACACGAAGTCCATATATTGAGTGACAGGCCTCATTATGTGACAGGATACAATAATTTTGATTCAGTGATGTAAAGTAACAAATCAAAAATAATCAAATGACTGTAATTGAGTAGTTTTAAAAATGTGTACTTTTACTTTCACTTGAGTAGATTTTTAGTGCTGTATCAGTATTTTTGAGTGGTACGGTGCAGTTCAGTGTGTTTTTATAGCCATTTGCACTGTCAAAGGGTACCTAAAAGAGAACCGTACCACATTTTGGTCACTTTTTTGGCCCGTTTCCACTGAGTAATACGGTTCGGTTCGGTATGCTTTTATGGCCGTTTCCACTGTCAAAAGCGTACTGATCCATACTGTACCACTTTTTCGGCACCCTTTCGAAAGGGTACCAAAGACGAGAAAGGGTACCAAAAGGTGGAGCTACACGCGCAGCTGAACGCTGATTGGTTTACAGAGATACGTCACGATCTCGTGGAGCTAGCCAGAATCGAAACAATGGAACTGCCATGTTTTTAAATACAGAGCCAAGACCACTATATGCATATAATAACAATACATGGATGACCCGGGCTCAAAACAAACCTTGTCGTTGTCTTGATGAACAGCCACAAAGCCAAGAATCTGCCGTGTCCTGTTGTTGTTTTATGAGGCCGTCTAAAAGTGCGAGTGGTTTTCGCTTTTTCCAGGGAGCTTGCGATCGCATCTAGATTTGATATAACAATCTTCTTGAGCTGATGACAATAACGTGTGTGTGATTATTAAAGTGTCTTCGACATCTGATCCATTCAGAAAGAAAAGGACAAACGTGAGAGTGAAACGCGGAAAAAAGGAGAAGCCCAACAAAACACAGGAGCAAATAGTTTCAGCAACCTGAACAATCTGCTATGAACAAATCATGAACAAACTGCCATGTTTATCATCACCTTTTGGACTATTATGAACTGGGAATGACGGAGTTACTCTCTAACAGAGGCTACATGTGCTGCTGAAGATTACAGACACAGATGAGAGGTTAGCTCTGACTGTGAGCTACTGTATATGTTGCGTGTTGTTTTTGAACTCAAATAAAGACTAAATGTCTGCTGTGTGTAGTTTATCTGTAAGTGGCAACATATCGGAGACTGTAAGGGTCTGTATGTGTTCATATATGTTCATTTATTTATTTATTTTATATAATTGCAGACTTTACAGTAGGCTGTAACACTGTCACACTGTCATTGATCTGCAGTTATAATCAAATCATGTTCATAGAAATGTTAGTAATAAACATTTATAAACAAGTATTAATATGTTTAAAGCATCTGTTTTGTTAGAAGAGCTTCTCATATAATGTAAACGACCTGTACAGCTTTACTGTAGACATTTATTCGAGCGAGAATGACTTCGACTGAAACTCTCTGTAGTACACCACTCCCACCAAAAGGGTACACTTTGTAGTGGAAACACCCGTACTGACCCGTTCCGTACTGTACCACTCAGTGGAAACTAGCCCTTTGCAAAGCGTACCCAGCATGAAAAAAGGGTACCAAAAGGCGGAGCTAGATGTGCAGCTGAACGCTATTGGTTTAAAGAGATACATCACTCGCAGAAGCAGGAGAATGAAAACAAAGAAACCGACATTTTTAAAAACACAGCCGAGACATTACACCGTAATACTATATACATATAATAACAAGCCATGGTCGACCCAAGCTCAAACAAACCTTGTCGTCGTCTTGATGAACAGCCGCAAAGCCAAGAAAAACAAAATCTTGTGTGTGTCCTGTTTTTGTTTTAGGAGCCTGTCTAAAAGTGCGAGTGGTTTCACTTTCTCCAGAGAGCTCACAGCGCGTCTATTTTTGAAATAACACATTTTTTAAGCTCATATTTGATAACGTGCGTGTGATTATTGAAGTGCTCTGATATTCGATAGTTTCAGAAGCAGACAAACGTGAGAGCAAAGCTATGGACATTTCCTCGAGTAAAAATGCCGTCTGAAATTTTCTGTCGTACACCACGCCCACCAAAAGTGTACCCTTTTGGCAGTGGAAACGCAAGCTTGATAAAGGTGATCCGTACTGACTCGTACCATGCCGTACTGTATCTCTCAGTGGAAATGGGCCATTACTCCACTACTTTCCTTCAGTCTGCTGTCACTACTGTATTTTTTCTTGTCTATGAGGATTGGCTGAGTAGAAAATTCTGTGATTCTTGTCTAATCAAATCGCACATAGAAACCAAATCACATCATACTGAACAACCCTTTTTAAATGCAGCAAATTGATTGGAAGCATTTAAAAGTGTCCAAGAAGATGTCCAAAATTCTTACACGCAATGATCGAGAGAGTTTAGATGCATGTCACTGATGAGAAGATGATGGATGCCTACTGTATAATGACTGAAATTGCCAAATGGACTTAACAAACAATCACTACATGCACTACAGAATGTTGTTTTCACACGCGCACAAATTGCATGTAAACGCATCAGCCTTTCACAGCGTATTAGTGTTGGGCCGATAGACGATGCCATCATCCATCACCGATGGCCAATAAACTTCATGATGCTGAGCCGGCATTGCAATCCATCACCCCTCCTCACATTTATATTGATATATAACTTATTATTTGTAAGTCATCCTTATAGCAATAACAGTCTTTTTATGAGGGGTGTTACATTTTACATATAGCTGCCGCTTGCTCGGCTGATAGCATCGTGAGGATTAAATGAAGGATTATACAGTACCTCTCGTGCTTAAAATGTGTAGATTCAGTGGCACGCGGTGAGGATTTTGCAGTGAAAACAGGTCGCACGGCAACAATTTATGCACTCACACAAATGCTTCCAAATATGTTTTTAGGTCGCATAACATTTTGGGTGCATATACAACCAAAATGGTCGAGCCCTAGCATCTTTACTTTTTAATATTTCCTCATAATAATAATAAAATAAGGAAGTTATTATCAATCACAATACAAATTACAGTGAACTCCAAACGAACTCTCGTCTCCTCCACCAGCTGTGGGAAAAAAGCCATTATACTGACATAGATCACTCCGCCTATTCATGTCAGAGTCCCGCGGGAAAAAGTGATTGACAGGTGGTAATTTGTGTGTAACTTTATTTTTTTATGGTTTGGTTATGGGTAAAGCAAAGACCATGTGGGTCAGGTAGTGAAAAAGACAGGCTACAATTAATTAATTGATAGTTAACAACATCCACCCCCCTCCCCCACCCACACACCTTTGACGCCGATGCCATCGTCCATCACGACGTTTCACATTAGACATTATACCATGCCAAATTGGTCAACATTTCCCAACCTTACAGCGTAATAATCAATACTCTTGAGTACTTTTAAAATGGCTACTTTTTACTCATACTTTAAGTAATATTTACAACCAGTGCTTAATTTGTGAATTGCGAGGTCCCGGAACAGATCAGGGTAACGAATCCGGCATGTTACCCGAGGATGGAGAGTTGTCGCGCACGAAAGTGAAAGTAAACAGCGAACGTGGGTGGAGGGCGGTTGAGGAGGGGGATCTGTAAAATGAGGTGCCGGATCAGATTTCAGAAGTTCCGGATCTGGCGTGTTCCTGTACAAATGAAGCCCTGTTTACAACAGACACTTTTACTCTACTTGCACTACATTTTTGGGCAAGTAATGGTACTTTCACTTGAGTATGATTTTTCAATACTCTTTCCACCACTGTTTTGATTTTGGTTTTAACGAGTAACGTCTCTGTTGAGTGAATGTGCAAATGTGTCACGTTAATGGGTTTTACCATGTTATTACATTTAACAACAATTCAGTCATTTAAAAGAAGTACAATAAAGGCTTTCGTGATGCTATGCTGAGGGTGTGAATCACAAACATGCTTGATTTAGAAATAAACTGTTTAAAAAGTTAAATAGCCTCCTTAAAATGTAACCTATTTACTTAATTTTCAGATGTGAAGGTGGAGGAGAGTGAAGAACTGAGTGAAGACGAGGAGAAACATCATGTCAAACGTGAAAGTGAAACTCACACAAAGACCGAACATAATGTTTTAATTAAAACAAAAGCTGTAAAATGTTTCACCTGCACTCAGTGTGGAAAGAGCTTCCTACAACCATCACACCTTCATCAACACATGAGGATCCACACCGGAGAGAAACCTCACAAGTGTTCACACTGCGACAAATCATTCAGTCATTCAGGACATCTGACAGTACATGAGAGGATTCACACTGGAGAAAAACCGTACACATGTACTCAGTGTGGGAAGAGTTTCAAATGCTCATCACACCTTAATGAGCACATGATAATTCACACTGGAGAGAAAACGCACAAATGTGATCAATGCGGCAAAACATTTTTGAGGCCAGCAGTGCTGAAGAAACATCTCAGAGTTCATACCAAGGAGAAGCCGTATTCATGCTCTGAGTGTGGTAGCAGTTTTACACAGCAGTCAAGTTTAAGAAGACATCAGCAGATCCACACTGCTGTGAGAGGGTTTGTGTGCTTTGAGTGTGAGAAGACTTTTATTACAGCTGCAGAATTGAATCGACACCAGAGGATTCACACTGGAGAGAAACCTTACACTTGTACACAGTGTGGGAAGAGTTTCACACAGTCAACACACCTTAGCAAACACATAATGATTCACACTGGAGAGAAACCATTCACATGTACTCAGTGTGGGAAGAGTTTCACACAATCATCACACCTTAACAGCCACATGAAGACTCATGGTGCAATCCATTTTTGAGACTTCCAATGCTGTAGAAACATCTTAAGGCCCCGATATATTTTGAACTTAGTTCTGTTGTTCTCTGTTTGAGGGCAGAGACTTGATCCTGAAGTGCAAGTATTTCAAAACGCTGCACCGAAGCATGATCTGAAACGCCCAGGTCACGTGTCTAAAGTGTTTCAAAACAAGGGTTGCGTCCGAAACCGCCTACTACTCAGTAGGTACTGCATTTGAAATTAAATGTACTACTCGGCCGTTAGAAAAGTACGTTCTATACAGTATGAATGTGAGCAGTATGAATAGAAATTCGGACGTACTACAGCCGTCATTTTGTCATGGTCACGTGACCTACCCGCGTCAGTTGGAGTTCAGTAGCAGCTCAAGTTTCGGACACAGCTGAGGTCTCGTGACTGAAGCAATTCAAAGCATCAGACAATTCAGAAGTGTTTTGAGACCTGGCGAATTTGCATTTGACTGACAAGGTAGCCTCATCACATGTAGCCTAGTGTGTGCAAGCAGAGTATCTGCGCTGCAAATAGCCAGAGTTCAAATCCCGACTTGTACAAATACACTGAAATCATGACTTGACATTTTAAATAATGTAATTTTTATGACCAAAACAAGACGTATATATTCACAAAGTGTTCATTCAGATGTCAAACCAATGCTAAAACAAAACATGTTATGCTGTTCACACCAGACATGGAAGAAGCATCAATTGTGAGTGATTTACATGTTACGTCAATGCAAACGTGTGAATAGACATCCTACAGTGTGAATAACAAAAATTTGAACTTCTGCGGACATTCGCGCCGTGTTAACCAATCCCGAGCTTGCTCTTGTGGGGCCATGATTGTGATGTAGCACCTGTTGTTGGTGTCCTGTGGGAAATCCTCCTGCCGACACCGACAACAGTTCATCAAACAGGGCTTGGCTCAGTCAGAAGCACCGCTGAAAGCCTCCGTCATCCAGGTTAAGTTTCTGGAGGAGTTTATGAGCTCACAGAGCTGGGTGCACCTCTTAAAGGATTCAGTGAATCGACGCTGTTTTTCAGCCTCCATAAAGCACATAAACAGTTATTTTCTCAATAAAATCCATGTTAGCCATTGGATGTCACCGGCAGACAGAAGCCCTGCCCATGACGCGAATCCGCAACTGTTCTAAAGTGAATTTGACGTGTGAATGAAGCGAGTAAACTCATGTTTACGCGTCTATTTAGGCGTGAATATCGCGATTTATCCACGCGTTTCGCGTCTGGTGTGAACACAGCATTACAAGAACAGAGCATTTCAAACCTAACATCTATAGCTGCATCACCCTGGATTCAAACCTATTATCTCTGCAGGCTAGTCAGGAACTCTCACCGCTTCACTAAATCACTTGAAACCTCAACTCTACAACATGGGGTTTAATACCTCAGTTTGCTTAACTGTTTCTTTGTGGAAGATGTTCTAGAGCGATACATAAAACATGACCACAAGGTGTCACTGTACAGACGGGATTCGAAACATTTCGAAGCTTCAACACATTTGCTTCGACTGTTTTAGTGTTTCATGAAGCCTCGCTTTGCCCACCACTAGAAGTTTGTAATGACCGATTGTCAGTATTAACCTTATTCTGAAGTATTAACCTTATGCTGAAGTGCGCTCATTTTTTCGATTTGTTTTAGAACTTCAGATTCTGTTGCCTGTAGGAGAAATGACTAGCAGTAATACATAGGAGAAAACGGTCAAACTTGCTCTACAGACGAGCATGAAAAGGTTAAAGTCATCATGGAACACATTAAAATACAAAGCTAGTTTTCTTGGTATAAGGTTACATTTTCTTACAAATGTTCATTGCCTGTTAGTATTAAGTTTTTCAACATGTACACATTGCGCTTGTTCAGGAAAGTGAAGCTTTACACTTTCAATCAGCGGCGGATTTAATGAATTTAGGGCCCTGAGCAGTTCCAGCCATGAGGCCCAAATGTTCTAAAATTAACCTTTTGTACTTAGTTTTATTATTATTATTATTATTTAGCTGTTTTTTCTTATATCATTCTATTTCTTTTTCTGCATTTTATCTTAAATGCAAGATAATAATAACATGTAAAACACCTTGTAAAACTTTTGAAAGGGTTTGTTTTCTTAAAATTAATTCACGACTAAAAATAATGAATGATTTCGGTTTTAAAACTAAATATTTACTGATTTGACTGCTGGACTGGTCCATGACAGAAGGTGATGGACCCTCACAGTAAAAAATATAATAGAAAACAATGTTATATATAATTTAGGTATCAGTTATACTGCTAGGTATTTATTTGGAGGCCCTCAGATTTCCTAGGGCCCCAAGCGGCCACTTACCTTGCTTCTTGGTTAAATCCGCCCCTACTTTCAATGATACACAACATGCGTTTATTGTTTTTATTACATTTTTTATTTGCTTTAAGCTACTTTTTTATTATTTTGTTTAAAAACCTTGTGTCCTTATTGTAGTTTCTTGTGACGTCAAGTGAATATTTAAGATGACGTCAAGTAAATATTCAAGAATTAGATTTGGATTTGAGTCTAATAAATGTATGTTTTGTGATGATGTTGAAACGACAGATCATTCGTTTTTTCACTGTGTGTTTGTGGATGCGTTATGGTCAGATGTTTATGACTGGCTTTACCCAAAGATTCCACACCTAAGGATATTTAATGTGAATGACATCATTTATGGACTTGTAATGGACAGTACAGAAGATGCCTTCCTAATCAACAACATCCTTATGCTTGGAAAATTTTACATACATAATTTTACATAAATCAAAATATTTGACGGTGAAACCAAGTTTTTGTGGTTTTTATAATGAGATTCTTTCATATATAAAATCCCCTAAGATAATGAAAATAGTGCAATTAGTTGTCTATCTTTGATAGAAAAATATAAATTACTAGTTATTTTTATTTGCTTATTAGTTATTTTTATTAACTTTTTTTAAAGATTCAGTTATGTGTTATTTTACCTAAAAGTATTTTATGTAACATATTATCTGTTCTTTATTTGCATCTGTTTCCTTTTCTTGTAATGTAAAGGTGTACTGATAATGCCAAGTTGTTCAGGTTTCTTCAGGAAAACATCAGTTTATGTTAGCTGTATCTGTCAGCCATGAAGTACATTTTCTTTTTAAAATTTCAGTGCTTATTAAACAACATTTAACCACAAATTACTGAGTAAAATAGCTTGTTTTGTCTACACTAGCGATTGTTATTGTTAATCTGTAGTATTATAGTTTGGCGCGTTTTTGACGATTCGTCGTTGCGACGTCCTCGCCGTGATGACGTCAGCACTGACGCGTTCGTTCAGCGTCGAGTCTTCAGAGCTGAGGTGAGTCGTTGTCGCTTTTTCTCGTGTTTACACAACAATAAAACACACTTTACAGTTTATTAAAGCGACAATCTGCGACTAGTTTCTGCATTGAGTTCACCTCTATCTGTGTGTCTGCTGACCAAAACAATACAGCAGGCGGAGAGGAGCTCTGAGAGGAAAACTACTTGTGTGAGGAAACTGCTTTTCTACGTTAATAATATCGTGAAGTATGATGTGTGAATGGAAACAGTGGGAATATATGGCGACAGTTGATGCAGAAAACATTACATTACGCTCTTTGTTCTGTAAAAGTTTTTGTTTTCCCAGTTTCTCACAACTACTGTTAACAATCTAAGTACTTCATTTGTTATACGTACTTGGATGGTATTAACTAGGTATTGAGGTAAATGTGAAAATGCATGTTTTTAATCAATTAAAATCGTAATTATTTTATATTTTAAACAGTATAAAATGAGCTGATCGGCTGCTGATCCTGAATGGCTGTTAAATGAGTGTTTATAGTTTCATCAGTATCATCAGAGCTGCTGAAATCCTCTTTATTTCATGTCAAAAGTTTCTGTTGTTCCATCATTCATTACACTGAAGTCTAAAGATCTATAAATTGCCACATTAAGTTGATTTTATTGGTGCCAGTTGACCCGCTCATTGTATCACAAGATACAACATCATTGTTTAATGATTGTAAATGAATCAGATTTCTCTGTTTATCCTCCTGAAGCTCTGCCATCATCAGTGAAAGACAAAGACAGAGTTTATTGAAGGACAGTGAGAAGATGAGTGGTCCAGAACCCTGCAGAATTAAACAGGAAGAGACTGAAGAACTAATAGGTTAGTGTTTATTCAATACTGTTTTATATATATGCCTTGCGCATAGGGGTGGGCAATATGGCAAAAATATATATCAGATTCTTTCTAAAATTGGTTTTACTATTCTATAAGTTGTCTAAGCAGTACAGTAAAACTAATACCGTTGTTTTAAAAACAAAGCCTGACAAGATAACAAAATATATAATCCAAAAGAATAGTAGACAAGAAAAAGTGTCCAAAGATAAAAGTCTTTGCCATATTTTGTAAGGAGATTAATAAAACAAAGATTCACATTACAAATACACATATTATCTAAATAAAACGAACAGTGGTTTATCTTTCTGGTACAGTAGGTGTATTTAGCAGCATCATTTAAGAAATTAAATAAACAAACAATAGAAAGACAGATGTGTGCAGGTCCGATGCTGCATTCACCCAAAGACCCAGCACATGCTAAAGCGGCTATGTCTCTCGGCTGGCCTGGGAACGCCTCGGGATCCTCCGGAGGAGCTGGAGGCAGTGTCTGGGTGGAGGGAGGTCTTGGGTTCTCTCCTCGCGACCTGGCCCTGGAAAAGCACGTGAAAATAAGCGAATGAATGAAAAAACCTAAAGATAAATTATTTTTGTTTAATTAGCATCACATGGATAGTTGATCCAAAAATGTGGATTATTTCATCATTTACTCATTCTCAGTTGCTGATCCCCACTGGCTTAGTGTTATTTCTAAACAGACAGCAACTGTTTGGTCACCCATGTCTTTCAGTGTGTGTGTGTGTGTGTGTGTGTGATTTTTGGAGAAATGTTGAAAACCTGTAACCATTGAAATACATAATAGGAAAAACAAATACTCACAAATAAGTCAATCCCACTCGTGAAAAATACACACGGCCCCGTTTACACTAATACGTTTTAGTTTTAAAATGGCGTTTTAGAATGAAAACCATCCACGTCCACACGGGCGTTTCGTCTAGCATTTCTGAAAAGATCTCGCCGTCCACACTATACTGCTGAAAACGCACATCACATGACCACACACACACAAACTCTGTCATGCGCTGCAGCGTCTGAGCTCCAGCAGTCAGCTCAGAGAGCAGTGCACGTCGGACAGTTTATCAAGGATGTACCGCAGGATGGCGTCTCACTATAGTTGTTAAACGCAATGTTTAATTAGTCTTGTCTCTATCTAACAACTCTTTAGTCTTTTAAATCTATTAGGTCACAGTGTCAGAACACTGCTTCAATCTTTCACTTTCACGCTTGTACTTAGTAATTTTAGCGAAAACCTCAGATACTGTTGGTTGGTTCCTGTTGGTTGTGCTCTTTTTTTTACCAAGCAAGTTTGTTGACGCAATTATAACGACACAGATCACTCTGCCTATTCATGCCAGAGTCCTGCGGAAAAAGTGATTGACAGGTGGTAATTTGTGTGCAACTTATCTTTATTTACACCATGCAGGTCAGGTAGTTGAAACGGTAGGCTACAAATAATTAATTAGTTAATTATTCAAAATAATTATTTCACTGTGACTACGGTGACGATGCTATCGTCCATCGCGATGCTTCACATTAGACATCATACGAAGCCAAATTGAGTCCACTAGATCGTTTCTGAGGAAAGTTCATCAACTCCTCTGGAAATTGTACCTAGATGATGGAAGCTCTCAGCGGTGCTTCAGACTGAGCCGAGCCCAGTTTGATGAGCTGTTGCCCGGTGTCGGCAGGAGGATTGCGCCTTGGGACACCAACAAGCACCACATCATTATCATGCCCCACAAGAGCAAGCTCCTGATTGGTTAAAAGCACGAATGTCAGCTAAACTTCAGATTTTCCAACTCTGCTTTAGTTGTGCGAATCTCCCCACAGGATGTCTATTTGTGTCTTTGCTTGACTTGTAAATCACTCCTGCTTGACGCTTCATCCGCATCTGGTGTGAACGCACCATTAGACCTGTACACATCTGTCTTTCTCTTGTTTACTTTCACTTTTGACACAAAAATCAAATGTGTTTATCCTGACATCAGACCCTGATTATCCCTCTCTAAATGTGGGTGGGGAGAACCTGCTGTGAGTGGGCGGGGAGATCTAGCTCATTTGCATTTAAAGCAGAGATGCCCAAACCAGGGTGCACTGGCTACAGTAGGCCTATTGTAACATTTGATCCCATCTGAGAAGGTTGTAGGAGATGTCTTTAACAGAGATCATCCTTTCTAATTTAATGTAACCCTTTGTTTGATTAATTGTTGAGTTACAAAAAAGCTAACTGGAATTAAATGTTTCAATTAGATACTGTGAATGAATGAGATTTTTAAAAAGTAAACGCTGCCAGTCGACAGTTAGAGGACAATGCAGAAAACATCAGTGACCATTGTCTTCATCAGTGACCATTGTCAAACATCAGTGATTGTCTTCAGCGTTGAACTCTATTGTTATAAAGAAGATTGTTTATTTTATAATGTACAAAAATGTATCACTAATAAGTATTTTCTTCCTATTTATTTTTGAAATATCAATGCATTTGGAAAATACCATTGCAATTTAGTACAGTTTGGTATATTTACCTTCGGCCCATAGCCCTCAAACAAGTTTTGTTTTTGCCCTTTTCCTAAGAGAAAGTTTGTACACCCCTGTTTTTAAGGCACAAAAACAGCTACAATTCACTTTTGACATTTTCAACAGGGTATAATAAATGATCCAATGGCGATTTTGAGCTAAAACCTCACATTCTGGAGACAGAAAATATTTATTTTACATCTCGTTAAATGGCCAAAATTGGAGCCGATTGACTCTATGGTTATAAAAAGTAGCCTTTTTATATGTAACTTATTTACTTAAATTTTCAGATGTGATGGTGAACCGTGAAGTACTGAGTGAAGATAAGGAGAAACATCATGTCAGAAGTGAAACCAAAACTCAGTCAAAGACTGTACATAGTTTTTCAATGAAAAGAACAGCCATGAAATGTTTCACCTGCACTCTGTGTGGAAAGGGTTTCAGTTATAAAGGCCCTTTCAAGATTCACATGATGATCCACACTGGAGAGAGACCATACAAGTGTTCACACTGCAACAAGGGATTCAGTCAGTTTGGACACATGAAATCACACGAGATGATCCATACTGGAGAGAAACCCTACAAATGTGATCAATGCAGCAACACATTTCTGAGGCCTTTAGACTTGAAGATCCATCTTAGAGTTCATACAAAGGAGAAGCCTTATTCATGTTCTGAGTGTGGAAAGAGTTTTGCGCAGCAATCACATCTAAAATTGCATCAGCATGTCCACACTGGTGTGAGAGAGTTTGTGTGCTTTGAGTGTAAGAAGACCTTTATTACGGCTGGACACTTGAAACAGCACCAGATGATTCACACTGGAGAAAAACCGTACATGTGTTCACACTGCAGCAAAACATTTAGACATATAGGACACCTGAACGCACATGAGCGTATTCACACTGGAGAGAAACCATTCACATGCACTCATTGTGGGAAGAGTTTCAGAGTTTCATCATCCCTGAATTCACACATGCTGACCCACACTGGAGAGAAAACACACAAGTGTGATCAGTGTGGCAAAACGTTTTTGAGGACTTCACATCTGAACAGACATCTTGGTGTTCATACAAAAGTAAAGCCGCCGCCTTGTTCTTTAAGAAAGAATTTTAGACGTCGATGAACTTTGTCTTCCAACCATTTTTTACTGACTTTTTCCAACGTATTGATAAACATCAGTTTTCACCGTTAAATGTGTGAACGTTAAAAAACTGATTAGAGCTGCACAATTAATCGAATAAAGATTGTGATCTCGATTCTACCCTTCACACGATCTTAATCCAGCATCTTTACAAATTTAGCCAATTATATTTTTAAGGTCAGGAGAGAAGCGTAAAGGTGGTCGCACAAGTCTTTACATTGTTTTATACGCCTCCAAATGGCGTTGAAAGTGTCGCATACTTTATTTATAAGGTATAATTCACCCAAAAATGTCATTTCTGTCTTTATGTATGACATATTTGCGGCCATGAGCACCATGAGCAGTGTGCTTAGAGAGGACGTACGTGCCCCCGTCTACTTTAGTGAACAGAATCTGCATAGGCTGTGAATAACAGGTAATAAAGTTGTAAGTAACGCTAAGCGATCATTTGAGAGTCGTGCGGGAAGTATGATTTGCATGTGTGGTCTTTTCCCAAAGTGATGACAGCCATGACATGAACACACTGAGCAGTGAAAGTGAAACCGAAAGCGCACATATTTAAATCAGGGATTCTCAACCGGTGGGTCTCACTAGTGGGCCTCAGCGATCCTGCAGGTGGGCGGCGAGATAGTTTCAAATTAACTCTCAATATTATACTATAATATTTGTATTTTATAATTTATATGCTATATTAAAACGATTGAGGTAATGCGCTTTCTTCTGTTCTCTTGGCGCAAAAACAGCCTTATGATCGCGTCTACAACTAGTACATGCAAGTTTGTTCATTCTCAAATTGCGTAAAGTGAAAGTGTAAGGCCCAATCCCAATTCTATTTTTGTACCCCTTCCCCTTGGCCCTTACAACCGAGGGTTAAGGGGAAGGGCTTCAAAATTTACCCCTAAGAATTGGGACAGCACTTCAACACCTGCACACGTCATCGCAATCTCTTGCTTCATATGAGATCAGACGATGGCGACTGCTGTAGTTACTCCAGTTGTGTTATTGTTTGGTATTTATCATCAGGAAATCACTGAAGGCATATATTATGTTATTATAATGATCTAATGTGACAATAAGATTGTAACTGTACTGTGTATTCACACAGTGGCCGTATTCATCTAAACACACGAAAACAACATTAACATTATAGAAGACACTGTAAAACGCTCATTCTCAGCCACTAGACTGTTCTGACAGGGTATTCGAGTGTCAGAATGTTGTGGGACTGCTGTACAGGAGTTGTGATTATGGATTATAGATCACCAAATGTAGCGGGTTTTTTTGCATTTTTTTTAAGCATGACGGTAAAACACGAACGCAGTTATAAATTTAATAAAACATATGATTGTTTGTTGTAATAATGACTAAAAATACTAATTTGTGGTTCAGCAATACTGCCGTTGTGGCAGGTGTATTCTGGGAAATTTCATACCCCTTCTTCAAGTGTGGTCCTGAAAAATCTTCGTTCGAAGGGGTGTATACCCCTTGCCCTTAGCCCTATGCCTTCAAGCTAAAGGGAATTGGGACACCACTAGCCCTTGACGTGAACGCGCAAAACGAGGGGTAAGGGGAAGGGGTAAAATTGGGATTGGACCGAAGTCTCTCATTAATATATCCATATAATTGTCAATTAATGTCCTGTAAGTGTTTTAAAACGGAAGTACGCCCATACAGGAGGACTTAGCGAAGTCTGATGGTGTTTCTGCCATATAATGTAAAATATACTTGCATATAAGCTTCAGACACGCTCTGGCGGAGCTGTTCACTGATCCTGTCAGCCATCTCCCAATAATATACAGCTGCAAACTCAACCGCCATCGTGTTTCAACAGATTTAGGGTGTTTTACTGTAATTTACATTTGTTTGTATATTTTTAGTAGATATTTAGTAGTAGATATTAAGCCAGACCAGTTTAAAGCAGAAACTGCTCTTTTGCAATCTTCCTGTTGACCTGTGATTCTCTTTGAATCCGTGTATGTTTTTAAAATAAAATAATAATAATCATTTAAAATCTAAATATATTTTTATATAATATAAAGTTTTAGTTTTATATATAATTTTAATTTAAATTATATATATTTTTTATAAAATGCTGATAATGGAAAATAATAAAAGGCATATATATGTGTGTGTGTGTGTGTGTGTGTGTGTGTGTGTGTGTGTGTGTGTGTTAATAAATAAAGGTTTAAATGAGCATTTCATACAAACAATTTAGAGAAAATGTCAGGCAGGCGGGCCTTAAAAAATTGATCGGAGAAATAAGTGGGCCTGGAGGTAAAAAAGGTTGAGAACCCTTGATTTAAATGATCATACGGCATTTTAGAGTTATGATTACAACAACCATTTAATATATGTCTTCCTTTCATAGTGAACACAAAGTGTTGTGCATGAGAATAAACATGTAACAGTGTCACTAGGCCTGTCACGATATCTATTTTTTGTTGTACGATATATTGCACCAAAATACATTGCGATAAACGATATTATTGTCATTTTAAGACCATCTTATGCCACTCATTATATAATGCCAGAATGACAATATAATATCACAATGCAAGTACACTCTTTCAAAAAACACACAATATTTTATTCTTAAGAATATTTAATTATAGTCATTTTAACAATTCAATAATTAGACATTGGAATCAGAATGTGAAAACGCATATCCTAAATGAATAATAATTAGTGTTAACAAAAAAGTGCAAGGTGAAAAGTAATATATCTGCCACCAGATCTATTTTCAGTTGTCAGACATCCACATGAAAATATACTTCATAATTTATAGTAAATAGTGTTTTTAACCATACTGACACCTCCAGTAGAGGTAGAGATGTCGCACAATCAGTTAAAATGTTGCTAGAATTGTTTTTATGTATGGGCGATATTTATTACATTACTAAAAATAATTGAATTGATGTCCATGTGTTGTGCGATAAGTCGATATATTGATTATTGTGACAGGCCTAAGTGTCAGTATAACTACTCTAGCCTATGTAACGCTGAATATAATGCAGGAGGGAATCTTATGATGACAAATGTCTCATTTTACCAGTGAAAGAATGGTCTAATAATGTTGTCAATGACAGATTGCAAGCATACATCTCATAGTCATACATAGTTGTATTCTGATGTCGTCACTTTACTGTGCAAACGTTTAAAGTCTGTTCAAGTCCACCATTCCAAGTCTACAAAATGGAGCATTTTAACCAACAGTAGAGCTACACATAGCCCTGATATTGTTGTTTTACCATATGTTTGTCAAATAACAATAAGAACAGCCTAATATTAACCTTTATTCTACATCTACAGAATTATGAGAAAATCCTGATCCTGATTTTAAGCAAAAACAATCGTGAATCTCATTTTAGCCAGAATCGTGCGGCCCTAAACCTGATATTGCAAAGTTAAATTTTTCTGTGATATATATTGTGATATCAATACAATTTCATCAGTTGTTTGATTGTTTCCTTACAGGCCGTTTTAATAGCTGTTTTTCTGGAGAGTCTTGACAGCATTCAGGTAGAGATATTGAATGCTTTCCCAAATATCAGAATTATTAAATCAAGGAGCTTTAAAAATGACAAAGATGCATTTTGTTTTCAGAAATAATAATGAAGTAATATCCTTATAACAAGCTAAATAATCTGCCAATGGTGATTTTTGACGTAAATGTAGATATTTTGGACAAAAAAATTCTAAATAAGAAAAGCCGCAATTGTAAACTAACCCTATTTAGTCTTTATCGTCCAAACAGTTAAACACAATTAATCTGTGTTGCATCGCCAAACGTTGTTATTTGTTGTGCCCAAATGGTTTAAACTCTTGGAATGCTCAGAGTCACAGGCCTGAAAAACATGTGCTGATGATACTTTCACTCTGTTGTGGATAAATCTGCAAATTACATCTTAAAACTGGGTTTCAACAGCGACAAAGCTTTTATTTTGAATGAGATTTTACTGGAGCCAGCATCACTGAAAGATTTGACATGAAAATCATCTTCGATTAAATGCCCCAAACAGCTAATTAATTACAAATAAGATAAAAGAAGTTTCATTTAGAATTATTCATCATATATACCCAGTCAACACTCTCTTAGTAAGATATAAAACAGATATCGATAGTAATTGTTCATTTTGTAAGCAACACCCTGAGTTCCCAGTTCACTTATTTTGGCAATGCAGTTATTCTAATTTGCTTTGGAAAGATTTCAATTTTTTCGTAATTGAGAATGTTGATGAAGACTTTTCCTTACTATGGGAAAATGTTTTGTTAATTATAAAACAGAAGCTTTATATAAAAGAAAATCTCATCTTATTAACAAAGTTTTATATACATAAATGTACATTTACAAACCAAAAACCTTTCTTTTATATTTTGCTTACTGAAATGCTGCATTACTTTGAAACTGTTTCTAACTCTTTTACAAAAAGGCTTAAAAAAACAACAGAAATTTGTAAATTATATAATATTTTTCTTTAATGTGTAATGTATATACCCCTTCTGTTTTATTTAGTTTTTCTTTTTCCAAAAATGTTTTCTTTTTGTCTTTCCATTTTCTTTATAATGTACTGTATTTGTATATTCTCACTTTTTGCATAATAACATTTTTTTATAAAAATCTTTGATTAATCGTCCAGCCCTGTACAAAAAAAGTGTTTTGCATTAGACGTAAATAAATTATAGAAACAAGTCCATGGAGATTAAACCAGAATGGATAGCTTTACTCTTGACAATTAAATATCATTATACGATTAATTCCTTATTCTGATTCTGTAAGAACAAAATGCCTTTAAATTGCTTTTACATGTTATTAAAAACTATTTTGTTACTTCATGAAAATATACTTTTAGATTTCTGTGTTTCAGCCATGAAATAGGCCTATTACGTTTGGGCTTAAAATTAGTTTAGAGCATTTTAACAGCGGTTTTAGTGCCTAATAAAACCTTTTAATTTGGCGTGTTTTTGTTGATCCTCCGTTGCTCCCGCCTCCCCGTGATGACGTCTGCGCTGACGCGTTCGCTCGGCGTCGAGTCTTCAGAGCTGAGGTGAGTCGTTGACTCTTTTTCTCGTGTTTACACAACAATAAAACACACTTTACAGTTTATTAAAGCGACAATCTGCGACTAGTTTCTGCATTGAGTTCACCTCTATCTGTGTGTCTGCTGACCAAAACAATACAGCAGGCGGAGAGTAGATCTGAGAGGACAACATGAGCTCAGTGTTTATTTGTAATTTCACAACATATTATCTGAGTTTTACTTTGTTAGTGTGTAAGAGTTTAATCAACGTTTGTATGAGGAATATCTTAAAGTATCTGAAGGGAGACTTCATGATGTGAGTGATGAGTTTAATGAGTGTTTATGGTCTGAGGCTCATCAATGTTCAGATTATTGGATGAAGTGAATGTTATTGGTGTCATCTGACTTGAGCAAATCACATATTGTATCACAAGATATAACATCATAATGTGTTTATTTCCTCAATCAGTGTAAATGAATCAGATTTATCTGTTTATTTCTCTGAAGCTCCATCAGTGAAAGACAAAGACAGAGTTTATTGAAGGACAGTGAGAAGATGAGTGATCCAGAACCCTGCAGAATTAAACAGGAAGAGACTGAGGAACTAATAGGTTTGTGTTTATTCATTACTCTTCAATAATGAGGCTGATGAACATTGAGGTTGTTAATCCGACATTCATTTTCTCTTATGCATTGATCAAAACTGGAAAAAAACTGGACACATATAATCAGAGCCCTGAGGTTATTTTCCACATGGTCATCATCATTTAGCCCATAACTTCCAAATGAACTCCAAGACATGATCATGAGATAGAGCTCTTGTTTGACATCTGAAAATTAGTTTTTCAATCATTCCTGCATGCACAAACTTGACACAGACTTTGGTCTGAAACAGATTACCAGTTTCCTGTCTAGAATCTGCAAACTCTCACCAAACATTAAAGGTGCTGTATGCAAGTTTTTGACTCTTGTAAAGCATAAAAACACCATAATATGTGTGCAGATATTTCAGAAACATCCCAAGTGAACATACTTGTTTAACAGAAAAACTATGCTGAAGTCAGATATTCTGCTTTGAAAATGGTTTTTCCGTGCCGGAGCGCTGTCTTTGTTTTGGTAAATTTGACCTGCACAATGCCAGTTTAGCCAATTATAATTCAGCACTCCGGGTTGCCTTGTTGGAAAGCAGCGTATTTCATTCATTCATTCAGAAAGGCTCTAAAAGCATGCGTCTGTGACCGAAATAGACAGTATCAGATGTCGAAATGAGACAGATTCAGTTCCACATGAGGTTATTAATTAGCAAATGATATAAATATTACAAGGGTAAACATTAGGTGAGCAGGTTACATTGTAACCGCGTGTCCTAACAACACGCTTCATGACGAGATATTGGCTGTATGCACCAGACGAAACACGACAGAAATGTAAATACAGCCATTCAGAAGCACAGAATATGCACTCACTCACCAAACGGTAAAGTTTATAATCTATTTAAAACATGTTAACCCTCTTTAACATCATTAAATGTAGATGCTGAATCACTCATATGTTTAGTTCTAAAGTTTAATTTCAGACGGTTTATTGTATCCTCCAGATCTGAGGTGAACTATCTGCTGCTGCTTTCAGTATATGGCAATAAATGTCCTGTAAAATGGCATTCAAACTCGCATTGTTAGCATTTAGCACTGAATAAAGCACATGAGGTTTACCTGAGGTGATCACTGTCATAGGTTTCTGTTTTTCAGCTGTGAGAAATAGAAGCCATTTATAATATATCAATTTGAGGTGTTGGTTAGAACCAAAACTCCTTTTAATATGGAGAATGTTCTCTTTATTGCGTGTCGTTGCTTTTATTTAGAACACAGTTTAAATCACTCGCTCCTGTCCTCAATCTGGCAACCCGCTCTTGCGTTTGTTTTGATCCAGGAGTGCAATACCTAGTTTAACCACTGGGTGTCAAACTTACATACTGCACCTTTAAATATATCCTAGTTGTTTATTCACAGTAAAGTGATTACCACAGACTACAACTATATACAATTCTGAAGTTGAATTGTTTAATTATGTTTGAGACCTATGCTTACAATCTATCATTGACAACATTATTATCCTATTTTGTACTGGTGAAATGAGACATTTCTCAGTATCAGATTCCCTCCTGCATTGTATTCATCATTACATAGGCTAGAGCAGGGGTTTTCAAACTGTGGGGGGCACGAGAATTTGAGGCGTGTACTCAAGTAAATTATAATGATGATTTTAATGCATTCACTAAAGAGAATGTGATTAGTGTTAGGTCCACAGGCACCTGTAGAGTTTATTCGTTCAGGTAAAACATATACAGATAAAATGGAGCGGGTGCTTTTTAAAATGAGTGACGGTGAATGAAAGTAAAACCGGTGAGCCGTCTGACAAATAAAGTGCCCTTCTGAATCAAATTAGCAGGATGCCCTTCTTGATCTTTCACTTAGTTTGAAGACACTACTGACTACGCTTACATGGACATCTGTAATCTAGTTATTTGCCTTAATCTGAATAAGACAATAATATAATGAAGATGTTACGTGAAGTGCTTTTTGAAGAATGTTGCGTCACCAAGTTATTCACGTTTCCTGCAGAGTCTCATCTAATTTTGGGTGTTTCATCTTTAATTTTTCGACTTTAACTGCAGTTCGGCACTTTCACTTTCACTCATGAACATTTCATTCATGCCCCTGTGACAAACTGCGGTATTAGACGCAAATATGGAGTAAGGACTGGTGGAAGAGTGTTGTTTTAATGGAATTTGATACCACTCACGCAGAATAGAAAGGAAAAAAACTTCAGTGACTGTTTTGTGATGTGTGTGTGTGTGCAGTGCTTTACTAACAGCCATGTGTCTGGATCTTGTCACAAAATGCAGCGAAAAGTCCTACATGACGGTAATAGTTTGACTGCGATGTTTACTTCAATAATGCCATGAATATCTGCATACTCCTTGTCTTAATTCCATTTCTGTTTAGTTCAGTTATGACTTTAGTCGGATTAAGGTCATCCAAAATTGCGGTTTACATGGTAATCAGAGTATTGTCTTAATTATATTAAAATCATATTAAAGAATTGTTGCCTGTTTAAACCATAGACTGTAAAAGATATGGACGTAGTATCCGTGACGTCACCCATAGGTTTCTGAACACTGCAAAAGAAGCTAGAAGTAGGCGCGGCCAACCGTCACCATTTTGTTAGCGCGTCATTGCACCAAACGCGTGATGCCAAACAAGGGCAAAGAGGCGAAGAGTGAGCGGAGCTACAGACGCATGCTGGATTCTCAGCATTTTGCTTAGACCTGGCTTAGACAGACTTTTTCCTTTGGGAGAACGTTTAATACTTTGTGACCTGTGACTCGTTTGTGTTCTGACCACATGTGCTTGGTTGTAGACTATATCAATAAAGTGTTTAGACTTTTAAAAACACTACTGTAACACATTGAGCCACTAAAAAATTGTTCTCAAGACGTTTTTCTACAGGAGGAAAACGCAAATTACTATCAAACACTTCATATATAATCTGTGTTAGTAAATGCAAGGCTATTGATGAAATCCAGGCATAACACTGTATGACAACGCTTCAGATGACTGTTTTATAGCCTACAGCTAATCAATCTGTCAGATTCTGGAGTGCATTACAGCTCTAAAGAACATTATAAATGATAAATGATCCTAAATAAAACAAATACATTCATAGAGATGGTATAGAAATATATAATTTCACTCACCTGGGAAATGGAGGCAACTTGAACGGTTTGTGAGCACAATTAAGTCCACACAGCATGACATATCATCTGATAATTGCAGGAAATAGTTCCAAAAGGCAAATGACTGTGTAAAGAAACATTAACCGAAACAAAAATACGATGTATATGCCGAGATCAGCGGCTAATTAGCCGGAAACAGCTGAGGTGACGAGACAGCGACCAGCGAGGGCTAGCTGTCACTCAAGTGGCCACACCCTTAATTATGCAAACTTAATATAACTTAATAAAACGAAACGGATGAGTTATAAAAAAAAAATTCACCCCCTCACAGTTGTCATGAAGGGTAATCATAGCTATATGCACCAAAGCCATCGTTTGTACCAGGCTGTAAACATGTTTTTATCAGCTGTAAAAATGGCCAATTTACCAATGCAGAAAGAAAGCACTTGGATTTCCTGGAGCCAGCCCCCCAAGGCGAGTCGATTAATTGCAGTTTTAGTTACTTCTGTATTGGCTTCCCGAGGGAGAGCAGGAGTTTGCCGCTTGGTTTAAAAGTTCTCAATGTTCAACTCAAACACACTGTCAGGGCTCTGCAAACTTGGCTTTGCGAAGCAGCATTTTTTGTATGTATGTACATCAAAAGCAAGTATGCTATGGCTCACGTTTATTGACAATGGAAGATGATTTAAGGTCAGTCGTGTCAGGAATCCAACCACAAATTTGCATGTTATCCTCACAGAAACAGCCTCAGCCATCACACTAAATCAGATAAACTATATATTTATGTTTCAGTGTACTTAATTCTATGCACTTTAAACGCAGCAAGTAATATGTGAACGATGTTTGCACATGCATTATCATTTTTGCTAGTAGGAGGGGTGTCTGGGAGGGCGTGTGTCCTAAAAGTTAGAGTAGTTGTACTGACACTGTTAAATGCTTATTCTTATGCACAATATTTTGTGTTTGCTATAAAAGAAAAACAAATCAAATGCTTGTCGTAATCATAAGTCAAAAATGCGATATGATCATTTAAATGATATGCGCTTTCGGTTTCACTTTCACTTCCGAGTGCAGTTCATGTCGCGATGTGGCTGACAGCACAGCAGCATAATGACATCAGTTCTGATAAAAACTAGACTCTTAAAATGTGACTTATTAATTTTTAGGTGTGATGGTGAAGGAGGAAAGTGAAGAACTTAGTGAAGATGAGGAGAAACATCATGTCAAAAGTGAAACCAAAACTGAATCAAAGATTGAACATAGTTTTTTAATGGAAAGAACGGTTGTAAAAGGTTTGACCTGCACTCAGTGTGGAAAGAGTTTAAGCTCTAAATACGTTCTCAAGCATCACATGCTGCTCCACACTGGAGAGAAAACACACAGATGTGATCAATGCAGCAAAACATTTTTGAGGCCTTGCGAGCTGAAGAGACATCTTGGTGTTCATACAACGGAGAGGCCTTATTCATGCTCTGAGTGTGGAAAGAGTTTTAGACGACAGACAGATTTATCACAACATAAGAAAATCCACACTGCTGTGAGAGCGTTTGTGTGCTTTCAGTGTAAGAAGACGTTTACTAGACCTGAATACTTGAAAATACACCAGAAGATTCACACTGGAGAGAAACCTTATGAGTGTTCACACTGCAACAAGAGATTCAGACTGGCTGGTATCCTTAAATATCACAAAATGATTCACAGTGGAGAGAAACCATTCACATGTACTCAGTGTGGGAAAGGTTTCACACAAATATCAAACCTTAATGAACACATGATGCTCCACACTGGAGAGAAACCACACAAATGTGATCAGTGCAGTAAAACATTTTCGAGGCCTGCAGACCTGAAGAGACATCTTATAGGTCATACAAAGGAGAAACCTTATTCATGCTCTGAGTGTGGAAAGAGTTTTAGACAGAAGTCACATTTAAATGGCCATCAGAAGATCCACACTGGTGTGAGAGAGTCTGTGTGCTTTGAGTGTGGGAAGAGTTTTATGAAAGCTGCAGACTTGAGACGACACCAGATGATTCACACTGGAGAGAAACCGTACGTGTGTTCACACTGCAACAAAGCATTCAGAGATTCAGGATACCTGAAAGCACATGAAAGGATTCACACCGGAGAGAAACCATTCACATGTACTCAGTGTGGGAAGAGTTTTGCACGATCATCATCTCTTACTGAACACATGCTGAAGCACACTGGAGAGAAAACACACAAATGTGATCAGTGCAGCAAAATATTTTTGAGAGTTTCAGAGCTGAAGAGACATCTTAGACTTCATACACCGGTGAAGCCATATTCATATTCTTTAAGAGAGAGTTTTACACCTCAATGAAATTTATCTTCCTGAAAACTCTTTATATTAACACCAGATTTCTTAGTTAAACAGCCCCTGTTATGCATTATAGAAGGTCCTATTTTGGTTTTGGGGTCTCCAACAACAGGCTGATGTGAATACAAGCTCAAAGAACACTGACATTGTCTTATAATATGCATTTATTTTTACCCAATGATCCCAACGACTCCAATATGATTTTGTTAAGCGATTGCGTTCAACGAGAAACTGAAAAGAAACTCCCACCACGGCTTATCAAGAGTGAGAGTCCGCACGTGATCAGTGTGTGGGGTTTTAAAGCATCTCAGAAGATCTGTGTTTGTGCATTAAGTGTGTGAAGACTTTTATTGAAGCTCAATAACTGAAACTACAGGAGAGGATTCAGGCTGAAGAAAAACCGTCAAGTTTTGGCCACTCGTCTGGTCTACTCAGACACGCAAACACAATCAGTTTGTGTGTAAAACTCTTAACCAGCTTTAGCACAAGGAAACATATAGATGGAGTTCCTCACCAAGCAACATTATCTGAAGCTTTTATTGTTGTAGGCGTCTGCCATTTTGTCTCATGCAGAGTTGGGTGTAAGGTGTTTCACAGTTAAGCCTGGTTTATACTTCTGCGTCAAGTGATCGATGTAACCCACGGCGTATGCCTTGCGCGTAGCTGTGCATTTATACTTCTGCATGCTGATTCTGTTTTTTCTGCAATACACTTCCGAAATGCTAGCTGGCAGTAGGTGTTTATGTTTCTCTGTGTCGAGTTTCTTCGCTGGTGTTTTGTTTTTTCTGAACACTTCCTTAATGTACAAGTGGCTCAAATTCGCTCATTTTGAGGCGGGAACTGGCGGACGTGCAACATCTTTAATCATAAGGTAAACTCAAAACAACAGTCTCCATCTGGAGCTCCTTTACGGGACTCCACACTTGTAAAAACTCGCTGCATCGGGCGCGTCGCTCTCACCTCTGCCCACACTTGTCAGCAATACCAAGCCGACCAATCACAAAGCTTGTGCTATGCGTACGCGTTACATTTTTTGAGAGGTGCGCGTCAACGTCGCCGATGGCCACGTCGAGGGGCTATGCGTCCACGCGTAGGCTGCGCCGTAGCATACGCGTGCGCTTGATGCAGAAGTATAAATCAGCCTTAATGTGTTTCTGTATTGTAATGACATTTTTGGGAAACGCAGTAATGTAAATTACATTTTAAATGTGTGTAATTTGATTAGTTACTAAAGTCAGTGTAATTGCGTTACGTTACAAATATAGTCTTTAGAAGAAGAAAATGCTTCTTTAAATTCTAATTCTTTTAATTCTTTCTTTTTCTAAAAAAAACTAAAATATTGCTGTGAATTGCAGTCTGTGTCCAGTCTCTAATGAACTTTCGACTGCTTTTAACTCGACCAGCAACTTGTCCAAGCACTTGAACAGAAAGCAATCTATGACAATACTCATCACAGAGGACGTCACCGGCGCCCAAAAACACATCAGCACAACATGGCCTAAACAGGCTAAATTGGATTTTTGTGCAGGATCGGGAGTGAAGGTATCTTCTAAATGTGAAGTGAATACCTGGGACAAACACAGAACACCCAAACACTGCAGTGCTTTTGCATGCTATAGATGTCAGTGGTTACAGGTATCCAGTTTTCTACATGTGTTCTTGTGTTAAAAAAAAAACGAACAGGTTTGGAACAAGTGAATGATGAGAGAATTGTAAGTTTTGGGTGAACTGTCTCTTTAAGTCTTGTGAATATGTCGAGCTGCTGTGGTAAACCCATTGTAATGTTTTTCAGTGAATATTAAATTACTGAAAGAGCTGCAGTTTGTTTTGTATTTTATTTTAATAGGTGTATATTATATGTTTTAATCATAACTTCAAAGTAATTAGTAATCAGATTACTTTTTACATGAAGTAATTAGTAATGTAATCAGATTACAATTTTCCAGTAGTAGTCAGTAATTTGTAATTATTACTTTTTTTAAAGTAGCTTACCCAACACTGGCCTCCTGATATACATATAATTAGGTGAAAGTATCAAAATTCTTGAAAGTTGTCAGGCTGTTAATATTTGTTAATATTTATATTTTGTTAATACACAACAACAAAGAAAAGCTGTACACTTTCAATGAAAGACGTGAGACTTTTTAAATTTTTTTAATTCGGTGTTATTTTTTAAAAAATTCACATTCTTTATATTAAAAACAAAACTTAATTCAAAAATTTATTTTAGAAATGTCGCATTCGACCATGAAGCATATGCCTATAAGGTTTGCTTTTTAAATTTGTTGTGCATTTTAACAACGTTTTAGTTCCTTAGAAAAAAGTTTCGCCTCACATGATTAAGTGTTTTTATTTCTACATTAGCGATTGTTTTGACTTCACCGTTGCTCCCGCTTCGCAGTTATGACGTCAGCGCTGACGCGTTCATTCAGCGTCGAGTCTTCAGAGCTGAGGTGAGTCGTTGTCGCTTTTTCTCGTGTTTACACAACAATAAAACACACTTTACAGTTTATTAAAGCGACAATCTGCGACTAGTTTCTGCATTGAGTTCACCTCTATCTGTGTGTCTGCTGACCAAAACAATACAGCAGGCGGAGAGGAGCTCTGAGAGGACAATGTGAGCTCAATGTTTGTGTTTTTCATCAGCGTTTGTATTAATAATAGTATAAAGTATCTGAAGGTAATAAATGTGTATGAAGTTTGATGCAGAGACATTGTTTTTGGCGCTCTTTATTTTCCAATGGTTTTGCTGATTTCTCAGTTTCTGTACAGACGCGCGACTGATGACAATCTGATTACTTTATTGATGTGAATAACTTATAAAACAATATATTGATATAAATGCAGTTTTTTTTTATTAAAATAGTGATGAGCTCATCCCGCAAACACTGTCTATAATGAGCTGATCTGCTGCTGACCCTGAATGGTTGTTTAATGAGTGTTTATAGTCTAAGACTCATCAATCAAATTTTATTTCCTCAATCAGTGTAAATGAATCAAATTTATCTGTTTGTTCTCCTGAAGCTCTGCCACCATCAGTGAAAGACAAAGACAGAGTTTATTAAAGGACAGTGAGAAGATGAGTGATCCAGAACCCTGCAGAATTAAACAGGAAGAGACTGAAGAACTAATAGGTTTGTGTTTATTCTTTACTATGTTATTCACTTACTATCATTTAGCCCACAACTTCCAAATGAACTCTAATTTAAGATGGAGCTCTTGTTTGACATGAGGTAATGGACGTTTTAATCATTCCTGCATTAACAAATTTGACACAGACTTTGGTCTGAAACAGAGAACCTCTCTAGAATCTATAAACTCTCACCAAACATTAAATTCACCAAATCGTCCTCAAAATGATGATAGCAGACTTTTAATGTAGTGTCATTTTATCGCTCTTGTATGACACCTGAGTTTTTTATAGTGCACACACTTTGTGTAATATGTGAAGTCGTGCACAGGTTCATAGATAACTCATTCTATAAATGTCCATGCTTAATCGTTAATAGATAAGGTCTGGGTTGCAGGGTTATCAACACTGTGTGTATTTTTGGTTTGGATTGGATGGTTAGGACCATACCTTAATTTTTGTGTTTTGTTAGTCAATAAAGTCTCGTTTGAATTTAAAGAAAAAAGTGGCCTGTCTATATTTATGAATCTACCGTCTAAAACTAGATCTTGTTGCCCTGCTTAAGTATTAAAGTGTTTTTACTGTATTTCAATATTCATTTTGGATTTAACAGCCCTGTCCATTCAAACAATGTTTTCCAGTTCTAGGAGTTAATTTTTTTGAAGTCATCTTTAAGAGAAGCAGAATTATGGAAATCAAATGATTTTTAGTTTATAGTCAACATACAATATTAAGCAGTATGGACTTTTTTTATAATGCTGGGTTCACAACAAATGCGAAGCACTGCGTCACTCTCTCTTGATTACTCAGGGGATGTTTTCACTGCATGTGAATTTGAGTTCAATATCTTTAACTTGAGCGAAAGACATGATTGAAACCAATTCAGTGCATTCGATGCAAATGCATAGCACATTCTGCATCATTTGTGTTGTTGGATTTGCATTGACTGTGTAGGTAATCTCCACTCGCATGAATACTTACTTACTGTTCGATGACCAAGTCTGTTGTGATTAGTTGACTGGGTTCAATGCGAGACTGATAGGAAACGCCCACCACAGCTTATTAGTAGTGCCTAGTACAAAGTATATTTGTGAACTCAATGTAGAAAATCATTAAAGCAATGCAGTTAAACACAAGCATATTACTCTATTCTTAACCATAACCCCAATTAATAGCAATGACACACATTTAGTCTCAATGGTAACAAACTCCATTAATAAAAGACGAAATCCACCATTCCCCAATTCTCATACAGCTCTCTTGACGAAGATGTTTTTCTACAAACAAACAGCTTGGTTGTATCTTTAACCTTGATGGCATCATGAGAAAGCCATGCAACAAACCCTGTGCATTATACAGGGTGGGCCATTTATATGGATACACCTTAATAAATTACATAGACAATTGCCTTCAGATGACCCCAAAGATAAAAGTCTAAGGGTGTCAGATCGGAAGACCTTGGGGGCCATTCAACTGGCCCACGACGACCAATTCACTTTTCAGGAAACTGTATTCAGAAAACCATTCCCATTTTATTAAGGTGTATCCATATAAATTGCCCACCCTGTAGAAACAAACACTTACGACCCTTCATAACCAACTAAATACTGCATGCCGTGCACAATATCACAGCTTGGCAGGTCTGTCATTGGAATCCTCAGCTGAATGTTTTCCTTCACTTAGAGCTGTGTTACAGATTGCATAGCAGATCGTTTTCACAAACCAATAATAGGGGCTCGTTAATCTTATGCTCTTGTGGGCCACAAAAAATAATATAGCAGGCTGGATTATGACCCTCTGGCTTCTGGGCCTCTTCAATCTATTTAATAGCATTTATTTATTTTTTTTACACTTTTTACATTTTAAACTTAGAAAAAAGCAAATAATTACCAAAAACAACTACCCAACCACAAACACATACAGTTCTTGCATAGTCACCTTTTGAAAATGGAGTCTGTCAATTGTTACAATAGCGCCCGGTCTTGCTTCAAGGCAACTGCCTCGTGAGCAGGGACGGCACGTCCATAAAGGCAACCTAAGTGGCTGCCTATGGCAGCAGAATAGAGAAGATGGCGTCTGCGCCGGTCAACACTTTCATCCATGACTCACCTGACTGTATGGATAAAAACTAGACTCTTAAAATGTGACTCATTAATTTTCAGATGTGATGGTGAAGGAAGAGAGTGAAGAACTGAGTGAAGATGAGGAGAAACATCATGTCAAGAGTGAAGAAGAAGCTCAATCAGAGACTGAAGATAGTTTTTCAATAGAGAGAACAGCTGTGAAACGCTTCACCTGCACTCAGTGTGGAAAGAAATACAGCCGCAAACAGACTCTCAAGCTTCACATGATGATCCACACTGGAGAGAGACCTTACAAGTGTTCACACTGCAACAAGATATTCAATCATCCAGGAAACCTGAAAACACACATGCTGCTCCACACTGGAGAGAAAACACACAGATGTGATCAATGTAGCAAAACATTTTTAAGGCCTTCAGATCTAAAGAAACATCTTAGACTTCATACAACGGAGAAACCTTATTCATGTTCTGAGTGTGGAAAGAGTTTTAGACGACAGACAGATTTATCACAACATAAGAAAATCCATGCTGGTGTGAGAGAGCATGTCTGCTTTGAGTGTAGGAAAACGTTTGTTACAGCTGAATACTTGAAACGGCACCAGATGATTCACTTTGGAGAGAAACCTTATGAGTGTTCACAGTGCAACAAGAGATTCAGTCATTCAGGAAACCTGAATTCACACAAGATGATCCACAATGGAGACAAAAAACACAAATGTGATCACTGCAGCAAAACATTTTTGAGGCCTTCAGATCTAAAGAAACATCTTAGACTTCATACAACAGAGAAGCCTTATTCATGCTCTGAGTGTGGTAAGAGTTTTAGACGACAGAAAAGTTTATCACAACATAAGAAAATGCACACTGGTGTGAGAGAGTTTGTGTGCTTAGAGTGTGAGAAGACGTTTACTACAGCTGAATACTTGAAGCAGCACCAGAAGATTCACATTGGAGAGAAACCTTATGAGTGTTCACACTGCAACAAGAGATTCAGACTGGCTGGTGCCCTTAAATATCACAAAATGATTCACAGTGGAGAGAAACCATTCACATGTACTCAGTGTGGGAAAGGTTTCACACAAATATCACACCTTAATGAACACAAGAAAATCCACACTGGAGAGAAACCACACAAATGTGATCAATGTGGCAATACATTTTTTAGGTTTTCACAGCTGAACAGACATCTTAGAGTTCATGCAAACGAGAGGCCTTATTCATGCTCTGAGTGTGGAAAGAGTTTTACACAGAAGTCACATTTAAAAGACCACCAGAAGATCCACACTGGTGTGAAAGCGTTTGTGTGCTTTGAGTGTGAGAAGAGTTTTATGAAAGCTGCAGACTTGAGACGACACCAGAGGATTCACACTGGAGAGAAACCGTACGTGTGTTCACATTGCAACAAAACATTCAGACATTTAGGTTACCTGAAAACACATGAGAGGAGTCACACTGGAGAGAAACCATTCACATGTACTCAGTGTGGGAAGAGTTTTGCACGATCATCAACCCTTACTGAACACATGCTGATCCACACTGGAGAGAAAACACACAAATGTGATCAGTGCAGCCAATTATTTTTAAGGACTTCAGAGCTGAAGAGACATCTTAGACTTCATACA
>CAIGQZ010032594.1:1897103-1995240 GCA_903798205.1 Danio tinwini
AAACGTGAATTTTAAATTTGTAATGATTGCAGAAAGATCGCCTCTTGCGTCATTCAAATCCCATGTATGAAAGCATTTAGGCTTTTCCAGTGTTGCCAACTTTTTTTTAATGAAAAGGCGCTAAGCTCTGCCTGAAAATTCACTAAATGTTGCTAGATTATGTCATACGTCAATTTGCATATTACAGATGTCATCACATTATGCATTTCTGTTTGTTAAACAGCCTATGGTTAATAAAGGGGTATTTATATTATATTGATATTTATACTACGTTTTATATATGCATGTCAATTTACCTAAATTTATTGCTGTTTGAATACAGTATATCAATATAGATGTGCAGTGAATTAGCAGTAATCTCACAGATGTAATAACTCAGACAAGTTACAAAACTGTCACTACAATATTTGTGATTGTGAACAAGGTCAAATTAAATTGTTAAAATAAAGGAGAAGCAGGTCGGTTTGACTGTACAAGGGAAAAACCTCACACTCCCGGTGCTAAATCATTTGCCATCGATACGCAGAGGAGTGATCTGCTCTCAGGCTGCAGATAGGAGAGACTGCTGTATGAGGACTGGGCCGCCTGTCAGTGCTCTGAGGCGGGGGAGGGGCTGATGGCATCACCCACAGCTCATTGAGAAGAGTAGGGACTGTACAGTACAGTAAATCTCTAGTAACTCAAAAAAAGTTGCTATATATGTTGCTTCTCGCTTTTTTGAAAATTATTTGCTGAGGGGGTCTGAAAAGTTTCTAGGTTTGCAACACTGAGTTTTCCTGTAAAACATAATGATGACGGAGGAAGTTGTTTTGGGTTATTCAGGATGTGGTGGGTTTTTAAGGTTATTAAATGTGTTTTCTGTCAATACTTGTTAAGCCTGCTTTGATGCATTCAGTGTAAGCTGCATGATTAATCATTAAAAGATCGGGATCTCAACACCCACGCAACAAATTATAAATGATGCTGATTTGCAAATGTTTATTAATCCTAAGAGATTCAGTCTTAGTCTTTTGAGTACGTTATGAAGTTACAGTCAAATAACACACCAATTACTGAGATAACAGTATATAGTTTAGATAAAACCATTGATGTTTATGGTAAAGATTAAAATCACCGTCATATGCTCAAAAAATGAATATTGTAGGCAGCAATTACATTTTTTTAACCAATAGGTGGCGACAACCAGCCATAAAAAATATGACACTAAATAAATCCTCAAGAATGATCATCTAGCAATGAACCATAGTTTTATGAGTGAGTAACTGAATAATTTATTGCAAATAAGACTAAAAATAAATATGGGTTGTACAAATTATCATGTTAGATTTCTACATTTAGCGTAATCAGCAACAGTAGTAGTAACAATGTTTTTTCACAGCACTGAATGTTTTACAAAAAAAATATTTAGCAGATTTTTTGTCTATTTTTAATAAAATTACAGCGTCTAAGTCCAGTTTGCTAAAACTAAAAGTGTCTTGCAGTGCTGTTTTGTATAATAAATGGAAAAAAATGTCTCCTCCCCTTTTTTGGCTGTTGCGAAAAATGGTCCGATCTGTGACTAAAAAAAACCATAATGTGATTCCAGCTGTGAAATTTGTGATCCGTTACACCACTAATATATATATATATATATATCTCACAGTGAATCTCATCAGTGGTTTTCATTCACCTACAGCTGTGTTACAGACTGCATTGCTGATCATTTTTATAAACCCAAAATAGTGGCTCTTTATGGCCCGTTTCCACTGAGTGGTACGGTACGGTTTGGTACGATTTTATGGCTGTTTCCACTGTCAAAAGGCGTACTGTACCCCTTTTTTAGCACCCTTTCAAAGAATACCAAACACGAGAAAGGGTATTAAAAGGCGGAGCTAAACGCGCAGCTGAATGCTATTGGCCTACAGAGATACATCACGAGCTCACACAACAAGCCAGAATGAAAACAAAGAAGCCACCATGTTTTAATACACAGCCAAGAGATTACAGCGTAATGATATATACATATAATAACGAGCCCTGGTCGACCCGGGCTAAAACGAACCTTGTCGTCGTCTTGATGAACAGCCACAAAGCCAAAAAGAAGAGCAGATTTTACCCTGTGCCCCGTAGTTTTTTACGAGCCAGTTTGAAGTGCTAGCGGTTTTGTTTTTTTTTTTTTTTTTTTTTTTGCTTGCGCTCACCGCGCGTCTATATCTGAAATAACAAACTTCTTGAGCCTTCTTTTGAAACCTGATCCTGTCAGAAACTGACAAACGTGAGAGTGACGCGCCAAAAAACAAAAGGAGAAGCCAGAAAAAGAGCACATTATTATTACAGCAAACGTGAACAAACTGCCATGTTTAACTATTATCATCACCTGCTGGACTATTATGAACTCAAAATGATTAAATTACTTTCTAACAAGAGGCTACACGTGCTGCTGAAGATTACAGACACATTTAATCATGAGAGGTTTGCTCTGGTTGTGGGCTTTATTTTGTGTTGTTTTTGAACCTAAATAAGGACTAAATGTCTGCTGTGTGTAGTTTATCTGTAAGTGGTAACATATCGGAGACTGTAAGGGTCTGTATGTGTTCATATATGTTCATTTATTTATTTTATGTAATTGCAGACGTTACAGTAGGCTATTTCACACTGTCATTGATCTGCAGTTATAATCAACTCATGTTCATAGTAAAGTTAGTAATGAACATTTATACACAAGTATTTGTGTGTGTAAAGCATCTGTTTTGTGAGAAGTGCTTCTCATATGATATGTGAGCGACCCGTACAGCTTTACTTTAGACATTTTCTCGAGCGAAAATGACGTTGACTGCAACTTTCTGTCGTACACCACGCCCACCAAAAGAATACCATTAGTACCCTTTTAGCAGTGGAAACGCAAGCCTGATAAAGGTGACCTGTACCGACTCGTAGTGTACTGTACCAGTCAGTGGAAACGAGCCAATAATCTTCTGCTCTTGTGGGCCACTCAATGATATGGCTGGATAGATTTTGATTTGTGGGCTTTGGGTTTACCACCCTTGACATGGACCAATGGGACTTCTTCAGTCAATATCATGGCATTTGTTCTTTTTTTTGACACTTTTTACATTTTAAACTTGGAAAAAAGCTAATACTTACCAAAAACAACTTCCCAACCGCAAACACATCCAGCTCTTGCATGGTCACCTTTTTGTTACGACCCTGGTCTAGGGAAAAGGCCAAAACATAAAAAACATCACCAGACAAATAAAAATCACTTTTGTAACCCTTTGGAGTCGGGTACGTTCATTTGTCTTTTTCTTTTTTAGCCCCCAAAAACGTGATAAACGTGTTGAACTTTCTCAGAGTGGACCCACAGAAAAATAATTTAAAAAACGTACACACTAACTAAACACCCAAATGAAACTAACTTAACAGTAATAAAAATTCAAAAGCTACCCCTACCTCCCTAACTAGGTATAAAAACAGGAGAAAATGTTTACAGAAAGAAAAGTGTGGTGTCCAACCCACTCAACCCTCAATATTTACAATATTGACAAAAAAAAAAAAAACGAAGTGAAGTTTCATAAACTAATTTCGAGAGGAGCACCTGATATGATTGAGGACGACTGGCTGCTTATCTGTAATCAGTAATAGTCCAATCAGAGTGATCCAAGTTTGCTATAAATGGATGGTTTTCTCCCTACTGCTCTATCTTCATTTTGGAAGAATCCCCCCTTCCACCCCATCTCCTCCTTTTCCTCCCTTTTCTAAGGGGGAGCTCTCGAGACCTACCTGATCTTGGATCCCCTGATATGCTTATTGACTGGGCGGGAGGTCCGAGGTCAGGGTTCTCTTCCGGGACAGCATGCCAAACCTGCTATAAACGCTTAGCATATCTAAGTGGGAACTTTAATAATTAATATTTTTTTAATAATTAATAATTATTACTTTAATAATTAATAATTATTACTTTAATAATTAATAATTATTAATAATAATAGGGGTAAACATGTATGGAAATACAACAAGGAGTCAAAACTTGCACACTAACACGGAAAACACAATCAACAATAACACTTAGCAACAATATAATTTTATAGCACACCAATCTCAAAAACAACAATATGCCAACCAAAAATCACTCTCCTGCCCCACGCTTGTTTTTCCTCTTTGAAGAAAGCCCTGGGTTTCTCCAGCCAATTCCAGCGCACGTCGTCTCTGTAACTAGGGTGGGGCCTGCTGATGTAAGAGAGGGAGAGAGACACACACAGACACCTGCCAAGGCAACATTTTGAAAATGGCGTCTGTCAATCATGACAATTACGCCTGGTCTCGGTTAAAGGCAATCATGCCTAGTGAGAGTACATCTTTAAATGTGTCATGTCTGTGAAGGTCTCGCGCAACTCAGGCAAACACAAAAGCTCTTATTCATGATCATTTGACTGTACGGTTAAAAACTAGACTCTTAAATGTCACTTATTTATTTTCAGATGTGAAGGTGAAGGAGGAGAGTGAAGAACTGAGTGAAGATGAGGAAAAGCATCATGTCAAAAGTGAAGGAGAAACTCACACAGACACAGAACATGGTGCTTACATTGAAAGAACAGCCCTAAAATGTTTCACCTGCACTCAGTGTGGCAAGAGTTTAAGCTCTAAATGCCATCTCAAGCGTCACATGCTGATCCACACTGGAGAGAGACCACACAAATGTGATCAATGCAGCAAAAGGTTTTTGATGTCTTCAGAGCTGAAGAAACATCTTAGCGTTCATACAAATGAGAAGCCTTATTTATGCTCTGAGTGTGGAAAGAGTTTTAGACTGCAGTCACATTTTAAAGACCATCAGCAGATCCACACTGGTGTGAGAAAGTTTGTGTGCTTAGAGTGTGAGAAGACGTTTACTACAGCTGAATACTTGAAACGGCACGAGATGATACACACTGGAGAGAAACCTTATGAGTGTTCACACTGCAACAAGAGATTCAGACTGGCTAGTCTCCTTAAATATCACAAAATGACTCACACTGGAGAGAAACCATTCACATGTATTCAGTGTGGCAAAAGTTTCACACAATTATCACACCTTAAGGAACACATGCTGCTCCACACTGGACAGAGACCACACAATTGTGATCAATGCGACAAAACATTTTTCAGGTCTTCAGAGCTGAACAGACATCTTCGAGTTCATACAAACGAGAGGCCTTATTCATGCTCTGAGTGTGGAAAGAGTTTTACACTTAAGTCACATTTAAATGGTCATCAGAAGATCCACACTGGTGTGAGAGAGTTTGTGTGCTTTGAGTGTGGGAAGAGCTTTATCCGAGCTACAGACTTGAGACGACACCAGAAGATTCACACTGGAGAGAAACCGTACGTGTGTTCACACTGCAACAAAGCATTCAGAGATTTAGGATTGCTGAAAACACATGAGAGGATTCACACTGGAGAGAGACCATACACATGTGCTCAGTGTGGGAAAAGTTTCGCACAGTTTGCTCACCTTAATAGACATGTGCTAATGCACACTGGAGAGAGCTGAGGAGATATATTAGGCCCTGTTTACACTAATGCGTTTTAGTTTTAAAATGCAGACGTTTTGCTACGGTTACGCCATCCGTCCACACTACGCCGGAGTTTTCGAGGCCCAAAAACGGAGCTGAAGAGGCCGTTTTCATTCTAAGACGCTGCTTTGTCTCAGTGTGGATGGGGGAAAATGGAGACACCTGAAAACGGAGGCGGGGCTGCAGACATTCGCTACCTGATTGGGGCTTTTGGATCATTGCGTATCCAACCCTTATTCGTCAAGCCCCTATCCCCTATACCCCCTAAGCCCCTATATGTTTAGAAACGCTATGAAACGCAAGTGTGAGCGCGGATTTTTTGATCTAAAAACGCAGTAGTGTAAACGGGGCCTTAGAGTTCATACTCAGGAGAAGTTTTATTTATGCTTTTTAAGAGAGAGTTTTACACTTCAATGAAATTTTCATTCCTGAAAACTCTATATTCACTAACACCAGATTTCACAGTTAAAGAGCCTTCATCTAAAGGTTATCATCAGCTTGACTCATCTAAAGGTTATCAGCTTTTCTGATGTGCACAAGTGACACAATGATTTCAATTCTGATCTGAGAAATGGACAAAAGTGACTGAGAAAAACTAACAGAATTAATGTTTATTCATTAAATAAAATAACCACAATACCTGAAAAAAAAAACACTAAAATTGCGGGTTATTTATAAGAGCTGCTCTTTTAAAAGAATAAAACAGCTTTAGCCTAATGCTAAAAAGCTTGCAGTCAAATTTGATAAGAATTCATTTTAGCAAAAGAAAATATATATATATATATATATTGGACAGAATTGAGTGTAAAATGTAAGACATTATTTATAAAAATTGACAGGCCTACAGAATTATTTTTTAGAGTGTATAAAGATGAATGGCAGCTGATGTTTTTGATCTAACAGCCACAAAACTACATGCTGAACACTGAGTTTGGGTCAGGATGACTATACATGGGCAGCCTTTTAAAGCAATGTTGTTAGGCTGTATTACAGGGTGTGATGCTGCTTGGCTACTTTCATAAAATTGGCAACAAACATTTTACATAAAAATTTGAAATGTAAATTCGTTTATATTAAAGAGCCCCTATTACACATTGAAAAGGGTCATATTTCGGTTTAATGGGTCTCCAACAACATACTGATATGTATGCAAGGTCAAAAAACACGTTCATGGACTTATAATATGAATGTATTTTTACCTGATTATCCCAGCGACTCCTATATGAATCGTTCAGCGATTCATTTGTTCCCAAACCCCTGCTTAGCGCGAAGCTAATCTGCCCTGATTAGACCGATGACAGCCTGTTGCGATTGGTCGACAGCGTTCAGCGCGAGACAGTAAAATGCCCAGCCCGGTTTATTAAGCCTGCGGGTCGCCAACATTGGTATAGGAATCGATCGCAGCGGACGCCCGAAACACGCTTCAAAGTAAACTTACTAACACCACAGTAAACAGTACTCGGTTCTCAACAGTGTTATTCAGACACCTCAGCGCCGAAAGCAGTGCAGTTAAACACTAGCATATGTATGACATACATTCAGTTTTAATCCACACAGCAGCAAAAGCTGAACTATTCTGAACCTTGACCGCTGCACGTGTGCAGGATCAGCTAACGGTGGCCATAGCAACGACAAACGGCAGTGGAACGAGCTCACGAAAACATTTAAATCTGTAAACAAAGCAGCACGTGTCGCGTTTACAACGTTGCATTAGACATGATATGAGAATATAAAGAGTTAACCTGATACAGTACACGCGGTTACTAGTAACAAAACATGTAGATCATTTCTATTTGCAATCATTGCTGTGGCACCTCGTCCGTGAACTGCTATATGTTCTAAGTGCTTACCTGTATTCTGCTTTTCGAAACGATCACATCCCCAGCCGGGAGGTTGTAGAATCCTCTGTTCTCTGACAAGCTATCTCTGCGGGCTCCCGCTCTCCATTCGCAAGCCTTTTCAGTGCTGCTCACCAGCCCGAAGCCCAGCGTTCAGCAGCCTGCCGGTGTACCTAATAATTTGTCCTTGTTTTGCCTGCACCCCTGGTGTCTTGTCTGTCCATTACAAGATGGAGGCAGAAACTAATGCATGAGCTGTGTAGTGATAGATCGCCCATTGTAAGTGTGCAGATTTCTGAACGACTCCTTTTTCTCACACTTCCAACAATATCCAGGTAAACACAGCGTCTTCATGAGCGTCTTGCTGCTGTGTTAGTGGGCGGGGCCGCAGGTTTGAATTTTGCCAGGTCTGCGCACGCAACCATTATGTTTCGTAACGACGTCAACCCGAAACGGCTGAAGACTCATTATCAAGACGATTCATTTAAACCACTATGAGTCGACTCTTTTATAGATGAATCAATAGTTTTAAAAACTGTCCACTTTCAGATTTAAGCTTTAGCTGGATATTTCACTTCACTAAGAGCTGTGCTACACACTACATGGAAGGTCATTTTCAAAAACCCATAATAGGGGCTCTTTAATGTAGCAATAGGATGTGAGGTGTAGTTACCTATCTCACTCACTATCCTTCAGCTTCGTCCCTGGATTATCAGGGGTCGCCACAGCAGAATGAACCGCCAATTATTCCAGCACATGTTTTGCACAGCGGATACCCTTCCAACTGCAACCCAGTACTGGGAAACACCCATACACACTCACATTCACACACACACTTATACACTGCTGCCAATTTAGTTACCTATTATTAACCTACACTGCATGTCTTTGGACTGTGGTTGAAACGAGTGCTTTTTGTACATTTTTCAGGTGATACTTCTTTACTTTTACTTAAGTACAAAAGTGTAGTCAGTACTTCTACTTTTACCAGAGTCGTTTTAAACATGAGTATCTGTACGTCTACTTAAATAAAGGATCTGTGTACTTTTGTTATCTCTGCAAGAGACTAAGGACTACTGCACAAGTTTGGAGAACATTGTTAATAAATAAGCAAAGAAGACTTGTTATATTCTAAAGTACATTGTTATGTACACCATAGCATATATTTTTGTATATTACTGTGTAATTCTGTATTTGTTGTTAATAAAAAATAAATAAAATAGAAAAAAAGGAGAAAAAAAAGACTTATCAGAGGAGAAGCCGAGTAAAAATGTTTTGATCCAGGTGTGCAATACCTAGTTCAACCACTAAGTGTCAAAGTAAGATACTGCACCTTTCAATTTTGTAAATCCTGAATGTTTTAAAAGATTCACCTCACATGAGTAAGGTGGGTTTTGTTTACATTAGCGATTGTTTTGGCTTGTCAGCTTTTAATTTGGCGCGTTTTTGTTATTTCACTGTTGCTCCCGCCTCGACGTGATGACGTCAGCACTGACGCGTTCATTCAGCGTCGAGTCTTCAGAGCTGAGGTGAGTCGTTGACGCTTTTTCTCGTGTTTACACAACAATAAAACACACTTTACAGTTTATTAAAGCGACAATCTGCGACTAGTTTCTGCATTGAGTTCACCTCTATCTGTGTGTCTGCTGACCAAAACAATACAGCAGGCGGAGAGGAGCTCTGAGAGGACAATATGAGCGAAATGTTTGGCTTTTTCTGTGTTAATGTGATTGAGTTTGTCAACGTTTGTATTAGTAATCTCGCAAAAGTATCTGTAGGTAAACAATGGGAATAAATGTGTATGAAGTTTGATGCAGAGACGTAAATAGTTTTGGCGCTCTTTATTTTCCAACGGCTTTTGTGATTTCTCATTTTCTGTACAGGCGCGCGACTGATGACAATCTGATATTGAGGTAAAGTTGGTTTTATATCCGCACATGCACTCCTTAATAATAGTTCCAGAAATGTTTTTTTTTGCAAATTATAAATGGTGAAATCATATTACCAACCAATGCTAATAAAGTACAGCAATTAAATAGTGCTAATGTTGTTTTGAAGTCATTTCCTACATGCGATTTCAAACCGTATATGCAAGGAACGCTTCACAAATTGTTACTGAGCGAATACGTATAGCCATAAATATAATATATATATATAAAACCAACTTTACCTCAATCAATCTGATCACTATATTGGTGTGAATACTTAATAAAACAATATACTGATATGAATGCATAATTATTATTTTTTTATTATTTACAATAGTGACAAGTTTATCCTACAAACTGTATAAAAATGAGCTGATCTGCTGCTGATCCTGAATGTTTGTTTAATGAGTGTTTATAGTCTGAGGCTCATCAATATTCAGATCTACAAATTTAAGTAATTTTATTGTTTTCACCTGACTTGAGCAAATCACATATTGTATCACAAGATATAACATCATAATATGATATTTTTCCTCAGTGTAAATGAATCCGATCTCTCTGTTTGTTCTCCTGAAGCTCTGCCGCATCAGTGAAAGACAAAGACAGAGTTTATTGAAGGACAGTGAGAAGATGAGTGATCCAGAACCCTGCAGAATTAAACAGGAGGAGACTGAAGAACTAATAGGTTTGTGTTTATTCCAGTTTGAAAACATGTTCAATTCAATCAGTAACATGCACAAGATACTTTAGTGCTAATCACATGATTAATATTAAATAACTCCTAACACTAGTGTCTAAAATATCAATCTTTTATAAGTATCAATACTGGAATGCTTAAAAAGATATGATCTTGCTTTTGGTTTGTATCAGTACCAGCGTTGCTCTCTCGCGCCCTCTTCCCAGCAGCAGCAGTTTACACACACACACACACTATATCCCTCGCTCTAGATTACTCGTGATATGTTTTTACTGCATGTGAATCTAAGTTTATTATCTTGACCTTGAGCGAAAGACATGATTGAAGGAAATTCTGTGCATTTGATGCAAACCCGTCACACATTCAGCATCATTCACGTTGTTGCGTTGACTGTGTATGTAATCTTCTCTCACATCCCTGCTGAAAAAAACTGCTTAAACCAGCCTAAGCTGGTTGGCTGGTTTTAGCTGGTCAACCAGCCTGGTTTTAGAGGGGTTTTGGCCATTTCCAAGCTGGTTTCCAACCTGGTCTTAGCTGGTCAGGCTGGAAAATGACCAGCTAAAACCAGCTTGACCAGCCTGGTTTAAGCTGGACAAAGCTGGTTTTGGCTGGTCAACTCTCAGCCTGACCAGCTAAGACCAGGCTGGAATAACTGGGAACCACCCTGGAAATGGCCAAAACCCCTGTAAAACCAGGCCGGTCGACCAGCTAACCAGCTTAGGCTGGTTTAAGCTGGATTTTTCTGCAGTGATGAATACTTAATGGCATTAAATGTTAAAGAGCCCCTATTATGCATTATATAAAGCCATATCTTGGTGACCCAGTCTGTTGTGATTGGTCGACTGCATTCAACGTGAGATGGAAAAGAAAACTCCCACTACAGCTTATCAGTAGTGCCTCGTCCATAGATTATGTGTGAGCCCAGTGCAGAGAATCATTGAAGCAATGCAGTTAATCACCAGCATATTACTCTATTCTTAACAATAACACCAATTAATAACAACTACACGCATTCAGTAATATCGACACAGTGGAGAAAAGTATTTTGAAACTCGACCGCAAGTTCATTGGAGATGTGTTCGGTTCGGCAACTCAAACCATTAATGTAAAAGTGAAAGCTGTGTTCCTCGTTGGTGTAAGATCAGTTGATTGTAGCAAGAGCATAAAATTACATTCAACAAACACCAGAGAATCTGCACTGCTTGTAAGATAAAAACCCATAATAAGGCTCTTTATTCTTATGCTCGTGAGCAGAGCCGGAGCAAGCTCAAGTGCCGCTCTAGGCAAAGCGCCATCATGCTGCCCTCAAACCGAAAGTGAAAACAAAAGTGCCCGGTTTATGAAGTGTGGACCGAAGGGTCAGGAAAGGGTTGGGGCATGCGTTTGCCGCCCTCACTATTCTATAGGTTGCCTCTATGGATGCGCTGGCCCTGCTCGTACGCCACATAAAATGATTTTGACCTGCGGGCTTTGAGTTCGACACCCTTGACATGGACCAATGGGGTTTCTTCACTCAATGTCATGGCATTTATTGACACTTTTTATATTTTAAACTTGGAAAAAAGCTAATAATTATCAAAAACAACTACCCAACTTAAACACATCCATTTTTCACGTTTTGAAAATGGCGTCTGTCAATCATAACAATTGCGCTCTGTCTCAGTTCAAGGCAGTCATGCCTAGTGAGAGTACATCTTGAAATGTGTCATGTCTATTAGGGTCTTACACATGTCAGCCAAACACGTTATTCATGATCATTTGACTGTATGGTTAAAAACTAGTCTTTTAAAATCTGACTTATTAATTTTCAGATGTGATGGTGAAGGAGGAGAGTGAAGAACTGAGTGAAGATGAGGAGAAACATCATGTCAAAAAGGAAACCAAAACTGAATCGAAGACTGAACATAGTTTTTCAATGGAAAGAACGGTCGTAAAAGGTTTGACCTGCACTCAGTGTGGAAAGAGTTTAAGCTCTAAGTACGATCTCAAGCGTCACATGATGATTCACACCGGAGAGAAACCTTACAAGTGTTCACACTGCGACAAGAGGTTCAATCATTCAGGAAACCTGAATTCACACATGATGATCCACACTGGAGAGAAAACACACAAATGTGATCAATGCAGCAAAACATTTTTGAGGCCTTCAGAGCTGAAGAACCATCTTAGAGTTCATACAAAGGAGAAGCTTTATTCATGCTCTGAGTGTGGAAAGAGTTTTGGAGTGCAGTCGAGTTTAAGAAAACATCAGCTGATCCACACTGGTGTGAGAGAGTTTGTGTGCTTTAAGTGTAAGAAGGCTTTCACTAGAGCTGATTACTTGAAACAGCACCAGAGGATTCACACTGGAGAGAAACCTTACGTGTGTTCACACTGTGACAAGAGATTCAGTCTGGCTAGTTCCCTTAAATATCACAAAACAACTCACACTGGAGAGAAACCATTAACATGTACTCAGTGTGGGAAGAGTTTCACAAAATTATCACACCTTAACAAACACATGCCACTCCACACTGGAGAGAAAACACAGCAATGTGATCAATGCGACAAAGCATTTTTGAGGCCTTCACAACTGAGGATTCATCTTAGAAGTCATACAAATAAGAAGCCTTAGTTATGCTCTGAGTTTGGAAAGAGTTTTACACAGAAGTCACATTTAAAAGACCACCAGAAGATTCAAGCTGGTGTAAGGGAGTTTGTGTGCTTTGAGTGTGGGAAGAGTTTTATTACAAATGCAGACTTGAGACGACACTAGAGGATTCACACTGAAGAGAAACCATACAAGTGTTCACACTGCGACCAAACATTCAGAGATTCAAGATACCTGAAAACACATGAGAGGACTCACACCTCTTTTGCATGATGCTAATCTGCGGCGATAAGTCAGATGACCCAGTCTTGTTGTTACTGGTCGACTGGGTTCAATGCGAGACTGATAGGAAACCAAATCACCAGCATATTACTCTATACTTAATCATAACCCCAATTAATAGCAATGACACACATTCAGTAATAGTGACACAGTGGCAAAACGGCAGCACGGACAGGTGATGTGCCTGAACGGTAACAAACTCAACTAATAAAATCCGCCATTCTCCAATTCTCGTACAGCTCTCCCGACAAAAATGTTTGCTGCAAACAAACAGCTTGGTTGTATCCGTAACCCTGATGACATCGCAGGGAAAGCCATGCAACAAACCCTGAGGATCATGGAAATAAACACCTTACGACCCTTCATAACCACCTGACTAGCACGTGCCGTGCACAATCTCAAAGCTTGGCAGGTCTGTCATTGGAAAGCTTGTGCTACCATTAATAATTAAAAAGCAGCGTCTTCTCATAGGATAAGAAATCTCAGTCTGTGAAAAATCATGAGAAACTGATGCGTCGTCATTCGGCTAGCTGATTTTGATCCCGCCCCAATAATGACTTTAAACCTGGAATTAGCTGACAGAAGATCAAAATTATCCAGTTTTCCCTACAATAAAAAGCTAACTGGTGCTAATGTTATATTAATTGATGTACAACACACACAAATCTGTATTGCAGAGTAGGTTATTGAAATAATCATACAGACAGTTAGGGCTTGTTGCAATATTGCTGTATAATTCCATGCGTGTTCAATACAAAGTCCAAATGGATAATTCGTTTAGGGCCCTGGGTCGCACAAATATGTCCAATTAGTTATACAATGCTATCCAAGAGGACGCACCAGGCCGCTCTGCATGTATCACCTGGAACTCATTCATTCATTTTCCTATCCCTTTATTAATCTGGGGTCACCACAGCGGAAAGAGCCGCCAACTTATCCAGCATATGTTTTATGCAGCGGATGCCTTTCCACCTGCAACCCATCACTGAGAAACATTCACACGCATACACTACACCCAATTTAGCCTACCCAATTCACCTATACCACATGTCTTTGGACTTGTGGGGGAAACCGGAGCACCCACGCGAACACAGGGAGAACATGCAGACTCCACACAGAAATGCCAACTGACCCAGCCGAAGCTTGAACCAGCGACCTTCTTGCTGTGAGGCGACAGGACTACCTACTGCGCCACCGCGTCACCCTGTTTTGCATTTTATTATATTTTATTATTAATAATTATCCATTTACCTGCAGTTGGGTCCTCGCTCCTTTTTCCCTCTCTCCGAAACCTGACACATTTCCAATAAAGAGTAAAGAATGATCGTAATGAAAATGATTTAGCATATCTTTAGGCAAAGCATACACAACATATTTCTAATAAAGGATAACTAATGAAAAATGAATTCGATTTTGTTACTGGCTGCACAATTCTGACTAAAATGAGAATCACGATTTTTTTTTTTGCTTAAAAAATCAGGATTTTCTCACGATTCAGTAGATGTAGGCTATTATTGTTTTTTCAAACATGATTAAACAACAATATAAGGCCTATAAAATGCTACATTTTGTATAGACTTTGAATGGGGGACTTTGAAATGTGGTTATTAATGCACAGTAAAGTGACGACCCCAGAATACAACTATATATAATCCTGAAGTTAATTAATATGTTTGAGACATATGCTTGCAATCGGTCATTGACAACATTATTAGATCACTTACTAAAATAAAATGAGACATTTGTCATTATCAGACTCGCTCCTAAATTTTGGCATTATATAGGCTAGAGTGGTTAAACTGACATTGTTAAACATTTATTCTCATGATAAATATATCAAATGCTTGTAATTATAACTCTAAAATGCGATATGATCATTTAAATGATATGCGTACTTTCGGTTTCACTTTCACTGCTGCAAATCATACTTCCCGCATGGCTTCCAAACTATCACTCTGTGCTACAAACTGATTGTTATTTACAACTTCATTACCTGTTATAAACAGCCTATACAGTTTCCCAGTGTTGGGTTATGGCTGAAAGGGCATCCGCTGCGTAAAACATATGCTGGATAAGTTGGCAGTTCATTCCGCCGTGGCGCCCCCAGATTAATAAAGGGATTAAGCCGAAAAGAAAATGAATGAATGAAACAGTCTATGCAAGATCTGTTCACTAAAGTAGACTCCATTTACAGGCGCGCGCGCTAGTCCTCTTTGTGGTAACAGCTCACCGTCAGCTCACATGTGATTTTGCAGCTTTGAAAATGTCACTACATGAAGACAGAAATGACATTTTTAGGTGAATTTTACTTTATAAATACAGTGTGTGACATTTTCAACACCCTTTGGAGGTGTCCGTTTTTTATACAAAACAATGTAAAGACTTGTGCGACCTCCTTCATGTGTCTCTCCTTACCTTGAAAATATAATTAGCAGAATCGTAGAAATGCTGGATTAAGATCGTGTGTTTTTCGATCAATTGTTCAGCCCTAGTCAAAGCTAAACAGTGCTATTGTACGGAAAATGAATTTGAACCATTTATTCCCCACAGCCGCAAACACTAGTGTAGTGCGAGAGGGCAGGGGCGTAATGGACTTTTTAAAAGTGGGGGAACAGCTGTATGAGATCCAAAAGTTTACAGTCATATAATTATTATTTACCTGTTTCCTCAATGGTCAGTCTCTAAAAGTGAGGGGGATCCCCCCCCATATCATATGCATATATATGATTCTGAGGTTCCTCTTTTTTGAGAAAAAATAGTGTTAAACAGTGCAGTTTCAGGTGTAAACCTCAGCTGATTGTTTTCTTTCACTTAAGGCTGTGCTACAGACTACATGGAAAGTCATTTTCTAAATCCCACAATAGGGGCTCTTTAATCTTCTGCTCTTGTGGGCCTCATAGAATGATATTGCTGCATGGATTTTGACCAGCAGGCTTTGGGTTTGACACTTTGACCAATGGGGCTTCTTCACACACCATAATGGCATGTACTCATTTTTATATTTTAAACTTGGAAAAAAGCTAATACTTACCAAAAACAACTACCCAACCACAAACACATCCAGTTCTTGCACAGTCACCTTTTGAAAATGGAGTCTGTCAATCGTGACAACAGTGCCCGGTCTTGGTTCAAGGCAGTCATGCCTAGTGAGAGTACATCCTCAAATATGTCATGTCCATGAAGGTCTTGCATAAGTCAGCCAAACACAAATGCTCTTATTCATGATCATTTGAGCGTACGGATTAAAATTAGACTCTTAAAATGTCACTTATTAATTTTCAGATGTGATGGTGAAGGAGCAGAGTGAGGAACTGAGTGAAGATGAGATGAAACATCATGTCAAGAGTGAAGGAGAAACTCACACAAACACTGAAGATAATTTTTTAATGGAAAGAACAACTGTGAAATGTTTCACCTGCACTCAGTGTGTAAAGAGTTTCAGCTGCAAATACAATCTCAAGATTCACATGAGGACCCACACTGGAGAGAGACCTTACAAGTGTTCACACTGCGACAAGAGATTCAATCATTCAGGAAACCTGAATTCACACAAGATGATTCACACTAAAGAGAAAACGCACAAATGTGATCACTGCGGCAAAACATTTTTGAGGCCTTACGAGTTGAAGAAACATCTTAGACTTCATACAAAGGAGAAGCCTTATTCCTGTTCTGAGTGTGGAAAGAGTTTTACACAGCAGTCATGTTTAAGAAAACATCAGCAGATCCACACTGGTGTGAGAGAGTTTGTGTGCTTTGAGTGTGGGGGAAGTTTTATTCGAGCTGGAGATTTGAAACGACACCAGATGATTCACACTGGAGAGAAACCTTGCGTGTGTTCACACTGCAGCAAAACATTCAGAGATTCAGGATTGCTGAAAACACATGAGAGGAGTCACACTGGAGAGAAACCGTTCACATGTACTCAGTGTGGGAAGAGTTTCACGCGATTATCAAACCTTAATAAACATGTGCTGATGCACACTGGAGAGGAAAATCATCAATAAACAAAAAACAACTACATTATTTAAGGATTCAGAGCTGAACAGACATCTTAGAGTCTGTATTTGTGCATTAAGTGTGTGAAGCTCAAGAACTGAAACTGCAGGAGAGGATTCAAACTGAAGAGAAACCATAGAGTTTTGGCCACTTGTCTAGTCTACTCAGACACCAGTGGCGTTGCGAGGGAGGGGGGCTTTAGGGGCTTAAGCCCCTGCTGTATTGTCAAAAGCCCCTGATCTTTTGGAATATGTTGCACTTAAAAAAAATAGGTTGTATATAACATTCATTTTGTTATCCAAGTACTTAAAATTACCACATCTCATGCATTAGACTTAATGCAGCTTTTGTGTCGGTTATTTAAGTAGTCAGCTGTTCAGCTGTACCTGATTCTACTAGCAGCTGAGACTGTTGTCACAAGGCAAGTGATAGATGAAGATTCATTCATTTTGAGGAGCTGAAGCTCAATATTTGTTTTCGCAGTATATAATGTGTGTAGTTTTGGTGAAATAAAATAACTAATCCATTAAATGTGTGTCATATCAATGTAAATACATGCATATTATTTAGAAAAACATAAGCTCTACCAGCTTTCTAGATATGAAATAGATATCTAGATATATTTATCTAGATATGATATAACCAGTCATCTGTTTCTGTAATAGTTACATCACAGTGAGTTCATGCATCTAGCTTATTGTTTTATAGCTATATTCTACTGTAACATGCTATGTGAGTTAGCATCGGATTATATATCGACTTTTTTTGTTATGAAAATACCTAAGATGGTGTGCAGGAGGTGTTTAGCGGGGTAAATTAGAACTTCATTTTAGCTACTTCAGGAATAGATCATTTTAGACGTGTCTGTCAGCCATGAAACATGCCTCTTATGTATGCAGGGCTGCCAACGTCACGCAATTGACAGTATTCTCACCCACACATATTTTTGTGTTCTATACAATGTGTAGAATTTCATTCTAATGAAATTAATATTCATTCATTCATTTTCCTTCAGCTTAACCTTTATTTCAGAGGTCACCACAGCGTGAACTGCCAACTGTTCCAGCATATGTTTTATGCAGTTGATGCCCTTTTAGCCGCAAACCAATTCTCCTATAGCACATGTGTCACTCGAATCAGTGACCTTGCTGTAAGGCGACAGTGCTAACCAATGAGCCACCATGCTGTCCTGAACATAATATATTTACGCAAAAGATTTCTTAAATGATCTTAGCATTTCACTTCAGTTGTATTTTTACTTTTTTTTATTTATTTATTTATAATAGAATAATTGTATAATAGTAATAATACTCTAATATTGTTATCATTGTGTGTATTTATGAATAAACGGGGCGTGGCTTGTGGGTGTGGACGGGGCTTAAATTCTCACTCCAAGCTAAAGCCAGAAGTTGGCAGCCCTGCCTATGCATTTTTTATTATCATTTTAAGTGCCTAGTAAAACGTGTCACCTTGCATGATTGAGTAAGGTGATTGTTTTTGTTTACATTGGCGATTGTTTTGGCTTGTCAACTTTTAATTTGGCGCGTTTTTGTTGATCCACCGCTGCTCCCGCCTCGCCGTGATGACGTCAGCCCTAACGCGTTCATTCCGCGTCGAGTTTTCAGAGCTGAGGTGAGAAGTTAAGTCTACTAACCCGCCTAACCCCCACAAGAAAAGCTAAGGTAAGTTGTTTACACAACAATAAAACACACTTTACAGTTTATTAAAGCGACAATCTGCGACTAGTTTCTGCATTGAGTTCACCTCTATCTGTGTGTCTGCTGACCAAAACAATACAGCAGGCGGAGAGGAGCTCTGGGAGGACAACATGAGCTCAGTGTTTGTTTTTCCACGTTAATATCGCAACAAATTATCTCTGAGGAAAAACTATGGGAATATACTGCGACAGAAATGCGAATTTTGACGCAGAAAACATTAAATAGTAGTGGTGGGCAAAGTGAGGCTTTATGAAACACGTGTCTGTGTCGAAGCTTCAAAAAGTTTTGAAACCCACCTTTACAGTGACACCCAGGTCATGTTTGTATTGGCCTGTAAGCTTCAGCAAAGAAACAGTTCAGCAAATTGAGGTAACAGTTATTAAACCCCACGTTGTAGAGTTGAGGTTTCACGTGATTTAGTGAAGCTGTGAGAGCTCCTGACTAGCCTGCATAGATTATGGGGTCCAACCCAGGGTGATGCAGCTATAGATGTTAGATTGTAAATCCTCTGTTCTTGTAACGTGTTTTGTTTTAGCATTGGTCTGACATCCGAATGAACACTTTGTGAATAAGTATGTCTTGTTTTGGTCATAAAAAGTAACATTAATAAAATACATCAGGTCGTAATTTCACAGTATTTGTACAATTCGGGATTTGAACCTGGGCCATTTGCAGCACAGTTATGACCTGTTTCCACTGAGTGGTACGGTACTGGGTCGCCTTTATCAGGCTTGTGTTTTCACTGCTAAAAGGGTACAAATGATACCCATTTGGTGGACGTAGAGTATGACAGAAAGTTTCAGTCATCGTCATTCACGCTCGAGGAAATGTCTTCAGTAAATCTGTACAGGTCGTTCACATCATATGAGTAGGGCCAGACTGAATCTGCGGATGTTTTTTGCTATTTCTTTGGAGAATTTTGGTAAAAATCTGCTGAATTATTTTGGGAGTATCATAACTAAAACCTTAATATGTGAAATAAATAATATCTTTTTAACTTTTATTTAATGCAAAATGCAAATCCAATTAGATTCACTTTATTTGGTAAAGCAAGTCTCTTCAACATCTGCAATTATATAAAATAAATAAATAAATGCAACATATATGAACACATACAAACCCTTACAGTCTCCAATATGTTACCACTTACAGATAAACTACACACAGCAGACATTTAGTCCTTATTTAGGTTCAAAACAACACGCAACATATAGCCCATAGTCAGAGCAAACCTCTCATCTGTGTCTGTAATCTTCACCAGCACATGTGACCTCTGTTAGAGAGTCATTCAGAGTGCATAATAATCCAAAAGGTGATGATAATAGTTAAACATGGCAGTGCGTTCATGTTTGCTGAAAAAATAATTTGCTGCTTTGTTTTTTCCGGCTTCTCCTTTTGGTTTCCATGCTTCACTCTCACGTTTGTCCGTTTCTGAAAGGATTGGATGTCAGAAGCACTTTTGTAATCACGCACACGTTATTATCAGCTTAAGAAGTTCCTCATTTCAAATATACTGTAGATGAGCAGCGAACACAAGCGAGAAAGCCAAACGGCTTGCACGTTAGACAGGATCGTAAAAAATACAGGGCACAGGTAGGAATCTGCTCTTCATCTTTGCTTTGTGGCTGTTCATCAAGACGACAACAAGGTTTGTTTGAGCTCTGGTTGACCATGGCTCGTTATATTATGTATATATTATCACAGTGTAACGTCTTGGCAGTGTATTTAAAACATGCCGTTTCTTTTGTTTTTATTATAGCTTGTTCCATGAGCGAGTAACGTATCTCTGTAAACTAACAGCGTTCAGTTGCTCATCTAGCTCCACCTTTTGGTACCCTTTTGCCGTGCTAGGTACCCAAAAAGTGGTCTTTGACAGTGGAAACGGACATAAAAGCGTACCGAACCGTAATGGGCCAATGCTCTGTGCACACGCACGGTCCACTAGGCTACATAAGATAGAGATTTTTTTCCAGCCCTATCAGCGTACATTTAAAAATCTGTACTTTTACTCTTACACAAATAAATTATTCGAGAAAAATCATTACTCTTCGCTACATTTGGCGGCATTCCTCCGTTACTGTCAAATGCTAATAAATATGATTCATATGACTTGTTTTAAAATATCGAGAGGCGCCGCATTGGAGAGGTTGTTTCGAGAGGTTGCTATAGAGATGCATCTCCCGCTTTCGTTTAGAGCGCGTGCTTATGTTGGAATGATGGCTGAAGTCGAGAAAGACGTGTGAGTTTATACTGCCATGGCCATCTGCGGTTCCGGGAGGACGGTCACACTGTCTGTGCAGTGAGTTTATCGGCACAGACAGTGTCAGGTCACCAACCGCCTCAAGTTCAGTTCATGTTTTCACTCCAAGATGTCAACAAGAATGATAATGCTGTACGTTTAACTGACTTCGCAACATATAAAAGAGTTACAGCTCCAACCTGAAGAAACACAAAGTAATTATTGGTAACTATGGGATACTATTTAGCTTAAAGTGACATTTAAAGGCTAAACTAGGTTAAGTCGGCAAGTTAGGGTAATTAGGCAAATATTTAGTAGGCAAGTACTTGTACTTTTACATGAGTATAGATTTTGGATACTCTGCCTATCAATGAAATGCAGATTAGCCAGGTCTTGAAACGCTTCTGAATTGACCAATGCTTTAACCCACTTTAGTTACGTGACCTGGCTGTTTCAGATCATGCTTCAGTGCAGTACTTCGAGATCTCGACACTGTGTCGAAACGTCATTTTCACATCAGCTAGTCCTGTTAAATAGTTTGTGGCGCTCTTAATTTTCCAACGTTTTTCTGACTTCCCGGTAATATTATTTGTAAATTGACATGCGAATGCTAACAATCTTATTACTTTATTCGTATGAATACTTAATGACATTGATATAAATGCAAAAAAATAATAATTACAGTAGTGATGAGCTCATCCTGCAAACACTCTGTGAAATGAGCTGATCTGTTGCTGATCTTGAATGTCTGTTTAATGAGTGTTTATAGTCGTAATATTCAGATCTACAAATTTAAGTTAATTTTATTGGCGGCACCTGACTTGAGCAATTCACACAATCACATATTGTATCACAAGATATAACATCATAATGTGTTTATTTTCTCAATCAGTGTAAATGAATCAGATTTCTCTGTTTCTTCTCCTGAAGCTCTGCCGCCATCAGTGAAAGACAAAGACAGAGTTTATTGAAGGACAGTGAGAAGATGAGTGATCCAGAACCCTGCAGAATTAAACAGGAAGAGACTGAAGAACTAATAGGTTAGTGTTTATTCTTTACTCTTCAATAATGAGGCTGAAGAACTGTCTAAAAATCTATTTTTCATTAGTATCAATATTGGAATATTTAAAACGATTCAATCTTGCTTGCTCTCTCGTGGCCTCTTTTCAGCAGCAGCTTACACACACTACATCACTCGCTCTAGATTACTCGTGGGATGTTTTCACTGCATGTGAATCTGAAGTTTATTATCTTGAATCTGAGCGAAAGACATGTTACAACCGGCTCAAAATAGTATTTGTGGAAAATTTCTAATTGCGATATTTTTTATTTATTTTTTAATAATTATTATTATTGATTCATAAATTTTTTTTACAGATATTTCGATTTGATTTGCAACCTAATTTTGTAGTCAAGCTTCAGCTCAATAATCTGTATCGTAGCTTCTTAGGAAAGTAGTTAATCATGATTAATCACAAATCCCCCCCAAAAAATCCAAAATACAGGCATTGCAAATATGGAAATTGGAAAATTATAATAATAATAATAATAATAAAGCATTGAATACAAACAATTGTATTCATTGTAAAGTTGTGTTGCGAGTTGAGAACAATAATTATAAAGTAGAAACAATTTAGCTTAGTCCTCCTTAACATTTAGCCAGTTGCTAAGACAGTCCAGTCTATTGAGATTATCAGGGGACAACACACACACACAGAGAGAGAGAGAGAGAGAGAGAGAGAGAGAGAGAGAGAGAGAACGCGCAGTACAGCGCACTTCCTTCAGGTGATGCGACCTTAATTGTTTTATACTGAAACTTTCCTTCTAAAAGCGCTTCCTTGGTCTTATCCATATTTATTTGCACACTAAATACACGCAGGGCCGAAGCAAGCTGAACTGGCACTCTAGGAGAACGGCGATTACGCCGCGTCTTTCCTTTCTCTTATGCTTGGCTTCATCAGAGTTGTGCTTTTACGCATTGGAATATCAGAATACATCAGTGATTTTATTTAATTTTGTCATCAGACCAATCAGATATCACAATGCACAATCAGTGGGATTTTTAATTTGCTATCAAAACAGCTGCAAATTGCTGCTTTCCCTTTGACGTGTTTCCCGTGGGAAAACATCTTTATATTAAAGTGAGGCTACTGCTCGACCCGGATCATCTCCTGATTATTCCACTCAGGGTCTTCAGCTTTAAAGTCATTCTTTAAGAAATGTAGCCTACATCTTCATATTAGTCAGTGCTTTCTTAATATTATTTTCTTTATTAAATGTTGAATTCTTAAACTACATGTATAGCTAATTACACCCCTCACAGATCTCTCTTTTAAACTAACATTTTCTACAGAATGCTTTATAATAATATGTTTGCATATTATTTTCCTTTTTTCTTCCAAACCTTAAAACACTAATACTGCTAACAAAAATATCTGGGATGAAGAAAAAAAAATGTGTGTAAAGAAAAGTTACAGTTTGGCATACCCCTGCCACAAACACCAGACAATCCATATGGGACTACATGGAAACGAACTGGCAAATGAAGCAGCAAAACAGGCTAACTCCTTAAAAGAGACAGAATGTTTTAATTCCTCCTGATGACCAGGGGTCTGTATATATATATATATATTTTACAATTTTCCCAAGTGTATATAACTGCTACTGTAAGAAAATAGCAGAATTTGTTACATACTTTCAGTATTACCTTTGCTTGAAATGACCTGATCTAATCCTGTTTATATGAAATGAGCCTGCTGCTCCCTAGCAGGTTTGAGCTACCAGAATTTTTGTATATAAACGAAACATGGCAAAGGAAATGGGACAAGTGCTTAAATAATAAATGACATGAAATTAACCCGAAAATAAATGAAAGACACTCTGCAAATTATAATTTTGAGACCTGGCATGAACCAACGGTCTATACTAGATGTCGAATTGGACACATTAGGTTGGCACATTTGTATTCACTGAATGACGAAGCACCACCTAAATGTAATTACCGCCAGGCTGCTCCTACCGTCAAACATATTTTGTTGGAATGTAGAAGTTTGAATACCTTTAGACAATTTTTAATGGACATTTTTAAAAGGTACCACCAGAAGAAATCTTAAATTATTTATCAAAAATTGAACTGAAAAATCCTATTTAACTTTGAGTATATTTTTGAGTGAATTTTATTTATTTCTATCCTATATATTTATCTTAGTAAGTTTTTATTGTAATACAAATGAGTTTTTATCATGTAATATTTTTATGTATATCCATTTTATCATGAAATAGCCATAAGTTGCTGATGTGGCGATAAATAATAAATAAACACCAGAGAATCTGCACTGCATGGAAGGTCAAAACCCATAATAGGGCTCTTTAATCTTATGCTCCTGTGAGCCACATAAAATGATTTTGACCTGCGTGCCTAGAGTTCGACACCCTTGACATGGACCAATAAGGCTTCTTCACTCAATGTCATGGCATTTATTGGCACTTTTTATATTTTAATCTTGGAAAAAAGCTAATAATTACCAAAAACAACTACCCAAGCACAAACACATCCATTTATTGCATAGTCACCTTTTGAAAATGGCATCTGTCAGTTGTGACAATCAATGCTCTGTTCAAGGCAACCTAGTGACAGTACACCCTTAAATGTGTCATGTCTATGAAGGAGGAGTGTATAAAAGCCAAAGTGCAAACATATTTGACCTCTTACACATCTCAGCCAAACACAAACGCTCTTATTCATGATCTTTTGACTGTACGGATAAAAACTAGACTCTTAAAATTTGACATTAATTTTCAGATGTGAAGGTGAAGGAGGAGAGTGAAGAACTGAGTGAAGATGAGGAGAAACATCATGTCAAGAGTGAAGAAGAAACTCAATCAAAGACTGAAGATAGTTTTTCAGTGGGAAAAACAGCCGAGAAATGTTTCACCTGCACTCAGTGTGGAAAGAGTTTCAGGCACAAAAGCTATCTGAAGTATCACATAAGGATTCACACTGGAGAGAAACCTTACAAGTGTTCACAGTGCGACAGGAGATTCAGTAGTTCAGGAAACCTGAAAACACACCAGCTGATCCACACTGGAGAGAAAACACACAGATGTGATCACTGCAGCAAAACTTTTTTGAGGCCTGCAGAGCTGAAGAGACATCTTAGACTTCATACAGTGGAGAAGCCTTATTCATGCTCTGAAAGTGAGAAGAGTTTTACACAGGAGTCATGTTTAAAAGACCATCAGAAGATCCACACTGGTGTGAGAGAGTTTGTGTGGATTGAGTGTGGGAAGACTTTTATAAAAGCTGCAGACTTGAGACGACACCAGCTGACTCCCACTGGAAAGAAACCACACAAATGTGATCACTGCAGCAAAACATTTTTGAGGCCTTCAGAGCTGAACAGACATCTTATAGGTCATACAAACGAGAGGCCATATTCATGTTCTGAGTGTGGAAAGAGTTTTAGACATCAGTCATATTTAAAAGACCATCAAAAGATCCACACTGGTGTGAGAGAGTTTGTCTGCTCTGAGTGTGAGAGGAGTTTTATTAAAGCTGCAGACTTGAAACGACACCAGCTGATTCACACTGGAGAGAAACCGTACAAGTGTTCACACTGCGACAAAACATTCAGACAATCAGGATCCCTGAAAATACATGAGAGGAGTCACACTGGAGAGAAAAATTTCGAATTAGAAAAGCACAATGAAATTTCCCTTCCTGAAAACTCTACTCTGTATTCACACACTCCAGATTTCTCAGTTAAACAGTCCGTGTTGTACATTATAAAAGGTCCTATTTTGGTTTTGGGGTCTCCAACAACAGGCTGATGTGAATGCAAGCTCATAGAACACTGACATTGTCTTATAATCTGCATTTATTTTTAAATAATGATCCCAACGACTCCCATATGATTTTGTTCAGTGATTCATTTTTTCCAAACCCCTTCCTTTGCGTGACGCTAATCTGCGGTGATTGGTCTGATGACCCAGTCTGCTGTGATTGGCCGATTGCGTTCAATGCAAGACTGATGAAAAATCGCCCACCACAGCTTATCAATACACTGGAGCAACTATGACGTCAGTTTATATGCAAACACCTGTAAGCAGTTCGCATGTTAGCAGTTGAGGTCCCTTCGTCTCAGAGTCAGTGGGTTATTTGAATAGGATTTTGGTTAAATGGCTTAAGGTTCGTGGCGAACACAAACTCAAGATACTTTTACGTTTTATTCTACGACACTAAACACATCACTCTTGACTTTTTAAATCAGTTCCACTTTTTTAAATAGACGGCTGCTCAATAGGATTACAGGCGATGTCGGACTCATTATACGTCATCGAGTTGAACTGGTCTGGAACTAAGCCCGCTTTTACAGCTTGTGTTGTGCGTTTTTTTTGTCTGTTTTCTGGTTAATTATTTTCGTAAGTGTTTTATAGTTTGTAGTGTTTCTCTAATTGAGAATTCATATTGTGTGTAGATAATGCTTCACTTGTAGAGACCGTCATGACAGATTCATTTGTTGATCGTTTATTTTAATAAAACAGTTTTATGAAGATTCTGCTGACCATAGTGCAGTCTGTCTCTTGCCTGTTCTTCATAATACAAATATGTGAATAAGTGTGTAAAGTGTATATAATTGTTTACTGACAATTTAACGTGATCTAAGGTGCCCTATAATGAAAATCTGGATATACCAAGGCATAGTAGAATAAAAAGAGAAAAGGGCATACTGTGAGCCTCAAACACCACTGTTTCCTAGTATAAAACCCCTGTGGACAACAAGCCAATCAGAAGACAAAACTAACTGTGATGAGACTCACTGGCCACGCCCTCCAGATTTACATGTATGCCTACTTTAGGTCATTTATTCCGACCTGTTGAGAAGCTGACGTCATCAAGAGAACACGACTCTGAGATCCTAAAAAAGCTCTGAGGTCATTAATTTGCACGCCTCAGGCTGTGTTTGAAAAGCCAAACGTTTTCTAGTCATACGACAGTGATAATTTTCCTCCTTTAGTTATTTTAAGCGTATTTTTCACTCACTATGTATGTGGAACTTTAATTTTGAAAATGCAAGCCCCAAATTGTTTTACTGTGTGTTACTGGGCTTGAACAGCCAGTTTTGAGTTTGATTGTGTGGGTAAAAGATGGCATTGGTGTGTTGACAAAATTTGTGCAGTTTTGAAACGTAAATTTTATATGCAACTTATTTAACTAAACATAACTGCGTGCTCCTACTCCATTCAGTTAGTAGTGACTAGTGGGTAGCGCAAACCGTGTGGGCCCACCCACAAGAAGAGGAGGTGACGGAAAGTTGTATTAAAATCCGACTCCCTGGACAAATCTGACTCCTCTTCGTGTCCACGCGCATCATGCAGCGCCTGCAGTTAAACTCACATCAGTTTATCATGACACTTCCACTGATCATTTTAACCGCAACTGAGAGCAAGAACAAACATAGAAGTGTTGTCTGATTGACTAGCAGCATCTAATTATGTTTTTTAAAAAAAAATGAAACGCCATAATGGGACGAATTCATACCGCATTTCGAACGTAAACATACTCAAATAGGTAGTGTAATCTACACAACAAGTGCACTGTGTGAGTGAGATGGTGCAGTGTTTTGATCCGGTGATGTTGTGGTTCTGTGACTGCTAGAGTTGGTTGCTGTATGGTTAAAAATTATGACAGTTAAACAAACTATTTAAAATAAATTACAATTAAAATATTAATCTAATATAATGCGTTTGGGTGGGTTTTGGACAGCTTTTGCGCTGGAAAAGTCAGCTATCTCTGGCAAAACTGACGACAGTGCGAGACATGTATTAAAACAATCTCAGCGTGTTTCATATGAAAGTTGATGCGTGTGTTTCAACGAACACATGTAGATGCTGAATCGTGTCAATCACCCAGCTCAACTGTCAACTGTTGGCTGGGTTTTCTTTGAGCATATTTCAAAATACAACAAGATGCTAATTATAATTGTATTCTTACATTTTATTATTATAAACTACTTGTTTGGTCAGGAATAGTTTATTTTAGACATATACCTGTCAGCAATGAAGCACATATTACGTTTGCTTTTTAAATTTGTTAAATGCATTTGAACAAAGCGCCTAATAAAAAGTTAACCACGCATGATAAAATAATGTGTGTGTTTTTTTTGTCTACATTTGCCATTGTTTTGGCTTGTCAGCTGTTAATTTGCCGCGTTTTTGTTTATCCGACGTTGCGCCCGCCTCGCCATGATGACGTCAGCACTGATGCGTTCATTCAGCGTCGAGTCTTCAGAGCTGAGGTGAGTCGTTGACGCTTTTTCTCGTGTTTACACAACAATAAAACACACTTTACAGTTTATTAAAGCGACAATCTGCGACTAGTTTCTGCATTGAGTTCACCTCTATCTGTGTGTCTGCTGACCAAAACAAAACGGCAGGCAGAGAGGAGCTCAGAGAGGAAAATATAAGCTTTGTGTTTGTACCGGTTTGTACGAGCAGTATATCAAAGTATCTGACGGAATACAATGGGAATAAATGTGTATGAAGTTTAATGCAGAGACATTAAATAGTTTTTGGCGCTCTTTATTTTAACGGTTTTTGTAATTTCTCAGTTTCTGTACGCGCGACTACTGACAATCTGATTACTTTATTGATGTGAATACTTAATAAAACTATATACTGCTATAAGTAATGTGTATAATGTGTCATAATGGGTTTATTTCCTCAATCAGTGTGAGTAAATCAGATTTCTCTTGTTTATCCTCCTGAAGCTCTGCCATCATCAGTGAAAGACAAAGACAGAGTTTATTGAAGGGCAGTGAGAAGATGAGTGATCCAGAACCCTGCAGAATTAAACAGGAAGAGACTGAAGAACTAATAGGTTTGTGTTTATTCATTATTCTTCAATAATGAGGCTGATGAACAGTGAGGTTGTTAATCCGACATTCGTCTTCGCTGCTGCATTGATCATAACTGGAGAAAACTGGACACTCACTGACCGCAGTGAAACTGACCAATCTCCAGGTCTCTCTGTGAATAAGCTTGAGTTTTCTCTGTCAGTGACTGATGAGTGTCGGCATGTTCAGATACTGTTGTTTCTCAGCGTCATGATTTTCTAGTTTATAAGCATGTTCAATTCAATTGGTAACATGCACAAGATACTTCTATGCTAATCACTGCGTGTGAATTTGAGTTTAATATCTTGAACTTGAGCGATAGACATGATTTAAACAAATTTAGTGCGTTCGATGCAAACGTGTTGCGCGCATTCAGCATCATTGGTGTTGTTGCGTTTGCATTAACTGTATGTAATCTCAACTCGCATGAATACTTAATAGCATTAGATGGTAAAGAGCACCTATTATGCATTAATAATAGGGGTGGTCTGTGAATAGGCTCATTAAGAGTTAACCAGAGAGATACAGTACAAGTTACAACACACAATTAACTCCAAACGAACTCTCCTCTCCTCCACCAGCTGTGGGAAAAAGCCATTATAATGACACAGATCACTCCACCTATTAGTGCCAGAGTCCTGCGGAAAAAGTGATTGACAGGTGGTAATTTGTGTGTAACTTTATTTATTTATATTTTGGTTATGGGTAAAGCAAATACCATGTGGGTCAGGTAGTGAAAACGGTAGGCTAAAATTAATTAATTCTTTATGAATTAATTGAAATTTAACAACAACCTCCCCCGCCTACGACAATGCCATCGTCCATCGCCATGTTTCACATCAGACATTGTACGATGCCAAATTGGTCAACATCGCCCAACCCTACTTTGTATAGCAATGAAACTATAAGGTAAGAATAAAAGACAGGAATTCTATCCTCTGCTGGGTCTAGACGTTCTTCAACAGTTTTTCCAGCACCATCCGAAATGCTTCTTCACTCGTGTAGCGTGTACATTATTACCTAGCTCACCTAAGCTCATTTACATATGAACAGCTCGCTCACTGAGGGCGGGATCACATTAGCTGTAATGAGGCGATACAGGAGAATCCATAGCAGTCCTTTTATACGGATTACATGAAAAGGGATTATTGGTTTTTGACTTGAATTAGTTAATGCAAAAGTAGACATATCAAGCTTTCTACAGATACATCACTCATGCCTCTTTGTTGAGTGTTTGCTGAGTTTCCGTTCATTTTAATACAATTTACCAATCTAAACGGTAAAGACATTTTGAATAGGATGGCCACTCCTCTGCTCCTTGATGTAAATGAGGAAAAAAAAACTTGACTAAAGCCCAACTGTTGCAACTTGAGATGTTTTTTTATCATCAAGAGGAGTTTCTTGAAGGAGGGCTATACTTCTTCACAGAGCAAATCTTAAGCATACTACATGAAAAATGACAAAGTCTGACTAAAGAGATTTCCCATAAGAAAGAATACAGACCTTTAATAATATCAGAGGTGAGCTGAATAGTACAAAAAGAAAGGAACATATAGCTATAATATAATGAACAGTGTAACTGTATTCAAACTCAAAACGGTCATTACCAGAGCCAGACAGAATCTGCAGACTTTTTTTTTGCTATTTCTGCTGAGAATTTTGGTAAAAATCTGCGGAATTATTTTGGGAGTATCATAACTAAAACCTTAATATGTGAAATAAAAAAATAATACCTTTTTAACTTTTATTTAATGTTTAAAATGCAAATCCAATTAGATTCACTTTATTTGGTAAACAAAGCAAGTCTCTCATATAATATCTCTACTACAAGACAGAAAATATGACTTTACAAACTGCATTGTACATAAATCAGATGAACATTTTTATATTAGTCAATAATAATTCTGTAATTGATTTAAAAACTGAAAAAATATAGATTTACACACATTTACCTGAGTAAATAAACAGAATTAATGATGGGATAAAAATCTGCGGAATTCTGCGTGCGTAGATTCCGTGTGGGCCTAGTCATTACCCTGAAATGGTTAGGATAAACACAATTCGGTGTTAAAGAGATCCTGAACAACAAAAGAAAATTACTTCACCTGTAACGCTAGCAGACATGTGCACCTTTAGCACATAAGGCATGTCCAAACGACAAGAAACTAGATCGTTGTCAAACATATGGGGATATTCATTCCAGTGATGACAAAAACTTGTCCACTTCAGCTGGATTCTGGAATTCTTGAGTAATTCCTTGGTGTGTAACTTGGAGAGAGGCAGGATAAAGTTGAGTATAATTAGTGCCAGCCTGGTCAAATTGCTTTCATTTACGCAAAAACGCAGCAAAAAATTAATCTCCTTAGTATTTCCAAACATCAAAGCCTGGTTCCTGCTACCCAACTCCCTCGCTGCTGTGAAGACCCGTTCCTTGTCCACGTAGTTATGGAATCTCACTATAGACCTTTTTGAGGGATGTAAACAAAAACAATCCCAACGTATTTCCTGTTTTACATTTTTAATTTCTGTAGCTTGATTTGCTCGAGTTTGTTTAGTGTTGAGGCATGGCGATTTATGTGCTGCAAGTAACACAAAAGATGATGAGCTACTCCATCAAAAATAAAGCTAATTGAATCTAAAAGTAAGCTCCCGTTTTCCCCCACAGTCCAAAGACATGCAGTACAGGTGAATTGGGTAGGCTAAATTGTCCGTAGTGTATGAGTGGGAATTAGTGTGTATGGATGTTTCCTAGAGATAGGTTGCAGCTGGAAGGGCATCCGCTGTGTAAAACATGTGCTGGATAAGTTGGCAGTTCATTCCGCTGTGGCGACCCTAGATTAATAAAGGGACTAAGCCAAAAAGAAAATGAATGAATTAATAAATCTCAAAGTATGCACCATCTGATTACCGCAACCGTTCTTTAAGCCTCCCGTTTAGACCTCAGATTGGCATTGATAAAGTCCCCTGTAGCAATAAATGCAGCCTCCGGGTGTGCGGTTTCCTGCTCGCTTATGCTCCCGTACAGTTCCCTGACCGCCTGCTCTGTGTTGGCTTGAGGGGAGATGTAAACAGCCGTTATGATAACCGCTGTAAATTCCCTTGGTAGCCAGTATGGTTGACATTGAAGCATGAGGTATTCCAGATCAGGAGAGTAAAATGATCTAACGGAGTGTATGTTCCTCTCATTACAAGTTGTTAATAAAGAAACAAACACCTTCGTCTTTGCTTTTCCCTTTGGCCTCTTTCGTATCATCCGCACGGTGCACATAGAACCCTGAAAATTCAGCAGTGTCTGGAACCTCCTCGGATAACCAGGTTTCTGTAAGGCAGATAATGCAGCAGTTTCTTGTTTGGTAGGAGATGTGAGCATGTACTCTTTGCAAAGTTGTTGTCCAGTGACTGAATGTTAGCCAATAGAATGGTGAGGAGAGGAGGTTGAAAGCCACATCTTTGTCTTGGGACGCAGAATCTCTTTCCTTTTTTCCAGCTGCTTTTGTCGTCACCTTGGTTGTGTGACCCAGCGACGGTCGTAGTATTCTATAACACAGTGTCCACTAGATGGAGGTGTTTCGTGATCTGGTGTTCCTCCGGAGTGTTGAACAGGTGCGGGGTTTTTGCCGTGATCACGTTTGGACCAGGTGCGGAGTGTTACCTGTGATGCATGTTGGATAAAGATCAGGAGAACAGGACTGCGTGCGTTCATCCTTCTCTCTTCAGCTTTGGAGTTTTTGTTTTGTTTTCTTCATATTTATGAATCATTTCACTCAATTTTTGATTAAATATATTTAAGTTGATTTGAAGGCGACGCAGTGGCGCAGTAGGTAGTGCTGTCACCTCACAGCAAGAACGTCGATGGGTTGCAGGTTCGAACCTCGGCTGGGCTGGGTCAGTTGGCGTTTCTGTGTGGAGTTTGCATGTTCTCCCTGTGTTGGTGTAAGTTTCCTCCGGGTGCTCCGGTTTCCCCCACAGTCCAAAGACATGCAGTACAGGTGAATTGGGTAGGCTAAAATTTTCCTTAGTGTACGAGTGTGAATGAGTGTGTGTGGATGTTTCCCAGAGATGGGTTGGGGCTGGAAGGGCATCCGCTGCGTAAAATTGTGCTGGATAAGTTGGCGGTTTCATTCCGATGTGGCGACCCCAGATTAATAAAGGGACTAAGCCGACAAGAAAATGAACGAATGAAAGAAGTTGATTTGATTTTCTGGTTTGGACTTTATTTGGTTTTTGTTACTTTATTCTTGAGCCAGGAGGTACACCCAGGCAAAGGGCTCTGCTGCTGTGTTTGTAAACAAAGAGTCGTTAAAGAACTCAAAGTCCAGTCTACGATGTGCGACGAAGGAACCAAATTCCTGACGTGTGTGTCTGTCATAGGCAATAAGCATGTGTACATCCAGCACGAAAAACAACTAAATTACAAGTAAAACACAACAAAATTTGCTGGAAGCTCACAACACGTTGGCCATGCTCGGCGCCATCTTAGATACATATCTGATTGGTCGGCTAACTCTAAGGCTCTGATGGCCTCTGATTGGTTAGCTAACCTAATGTGTTGTGATTGGCGCATCGGTTCCACGTCACCAGAAAGCCTCTATTAGCATGCACTTTGGTTTCGTTGTGTAAATAATGTCAGTGTAGCTATATCAGTTTGAGCCTGAATCAGACAGAAAATAAAGAGTACACAACTGAACCTCACGCCTGCTGTCTAGAATAAAATCTGACGAGCATCTTTCATATATATATTCGGGTTATAAGCATGTGTAAGTAATTGGAAACGTTCACATGTCTTTCTCGAAATCAGGTTCATTACTTCAAATGTAGAACACACTTGGATTTGACACCCTTGACATGGACCAATGTGGCTTCTTCACTCAACGTCATGGCTCTATTTTAAACATGGAATAAAGCTAGTACTTACCATAAAAGTACTACACAACCACAAACACATCCAGTTCTTGCACACTCACCATTTAAAAATGCCTTCTGTCAATCGTGATAATTGCGTGCGGTTTCAGTTCAAGGCAACCTTGCCTGGTGAGTGCATATCCTGAAATGTGTCATGTCTATGAAGGTCTTACACACACAAAACACACAAATGCTTATATTCATGATCATTTGACTGTACGGATAAACACTAGACACTAGAAATGTGACTTGTTTATTTTCAGATGTGATGGTAAAGGAGAGAGAAGAACTGAGTGAAGATGAGGAGAAACATCATGTCAAGAGTGAAGAAGAAGCTCAATTAAAGATTGAATATAGTTTATCAATGGAAAGAACAGCTGTGAAATGTTTCACCTGCACTCAGTGTGGAAAGAGTTACAGCCTCAAAGAGACTCTCAAGCGTCACATGATAATTCACACTGGAGAGAGACCTTACAAGTGTTCCCACTGCGACAAGAGATTCAATAATCCAGGAATCCTGAAAAAACACTTGCTGATCCACACTGGAGAGAGAACGCACAGATGTGATTACTGCAGCAAAACATTTTTGAGGCCTGCAGAGCTGAAGAAACATCTTAGGCTTCATACAAATGAGAGGCCGTATTCCTGTTCAGAGTGTGGAAAGAGTTTTACACAGCAGTCAAGTTTAAATGAACATCAGAAGATCCACACCGGTGTGAGAGAGTTCGTGTGCTTAGAGTGTGGGAAGAGTTTTATTTCAGCTGGAGCCTTGAAAAAACACCAGAGGACTCACACTGGAGAGAAACCTTACAAGTGTTCACACTGTGACAAAACATTCAGACAATCAGCGCACCTGAAAGCACACGAGATGACTCACAGTGGAGAGAAACCGTACACATGCACTCTGTGTGGGAAGAGTTTCAGAGCATCGTCAAACCTTAATAAACATGTGCTGATCCACAGTGGAGAGAAAAATCACGAGTTAAAAAAGCACAATGAAATTGTCCTTCCTGGAAATGCTACTGCTTAATTGCAAATTAATTTATATTCATTTAATTATAAAAATTAAAAACGCACATAGTCGGATAGTGCAATGATTAATTGTAGCCTAGTTATATGTTTTCGTATAAAGATATGCATTTTGTTGTATTGTTTATATATAAAGGTGCATTCTGATAACTAGAATTGTGCATCTCCTAAAGAAAATGTGAGTGGAGTTTGCCGTGGCAAATCGATGGGGTAAAATGTATTACCGTACTGCGCAAAAGCAAGGGAGTAACGGCTAAATATGTTTTTATGTAGTTGCTAGGGTGTTTTATATGGTTGCTGGGCTGTGGCAATGCAGTTTATAGGTGACAACAAAAGAGATGTTAACAGCCTGTATCAAAAGAACCCAAACCCTGTCTGAGTATAAAGTTCATGTACTGAGATATGGCTTGTTAATGTTGTTAAATGGTTGTTGAAGTGGTTGCTAGGAAGTCTGCCCTGTTGTTGTCTATTGGAAGGAATGCGTCAATAGAGCCGCCATTTTAGTACAGGGTAGCGCTCCTTTGAAATGAATGCGGGACGAGCTGTAGTGGAGGACTGTGGCCATCCAGAGCCAGAGATATACACATATATCTATGACCGGGAGTTTTCCCGCAGGTCAGTGCGCAAATATTTTTTTTTTATTACGAAAATTATAATTTTACATCACTTTTCTATATTGATGGATCAGTGACCGCACGGGCATTGCTGACAAAGAGTGTGTGTTTGTGTGCATGTAAATGTATTATCCTCCCTCCTGTTAGATTTGATCTAATCCATGTCCTGAAACACACCCCCTCTCCTGCTTTCACTTCTCATTCTGACGGAGGGAGCGATTCGTTTGTAAATGAATCCCCGTTATGAACGACTCGTTCACTTAAGCCTGGTTTATACTTCTGCGTCAAGTGATCGACGTAACCCACGGCGCAAGCCTCGTACGTAGCCGTGCATTTATACTTCTGCGCGCTGTTTCTGTTTCTCTGCAATACACTTCTGAAACACTAGCTGGCACTAGGTGTTTATGTTTCTCTGTGTCGAGTTTTTTCGCTGGTGTTTTGTTTTTTCTGAACACTTCCTTAATGTACAAGTGGCTCAGATTCGCTCATTTTGAGGCGGGAACCGGCGGACGTGCAACAACTTTAATCATGAGGTAAACACAAAACAACAGTCTCCATCCGGAGCTCCTTCACGGGACCCCACACTTGTAAACACTCGCTGCTAGGGCGCAGCCTCCACCCACACTCATCAGCGATACCAAGCCAACAAATCACAGAGCTTGCGCTATGCGTATGCGTTACATTTTTTTTAAAGGTGTGCGTCAACGTTGCCGACGGCCACGGCGAGGGGCTATGAGTCCACGCGTAGGCTGCGCCTTAGCATACGCGTGCGCTTGACGCAGAAGTATAAATCGGCCTTTAGCCGACGATACACGTTTCTGACACCACAGCATCTTGTTGTCATATTTCTTTTTCATTGTTTATTCAACAAAACTAGCATAAGCCTGGTATTTAGTGTAAGTTGGTGCTACTTTGCCTTATAGTGAATGCAGTCAGTGTCTGTATTATCATCAATAACGTGACTTGTTGAGCACAAAAGTTCATAACATATAAACGTAAAAAACAAAATCTTACCTATGAAATGTTCTGCCTTTGTGCTTTGTTTTCTTTGTTTGCTCGTTACCACACCCGTACACAGCGCTAAAGTCCAGCATCTTCGAGTTGGCACACGGTCTTGACTGTCTTTAGTGCGGTTGAATGACATTTGTGCTGGGAGCACTGTACAAATGTGGCTGCACTATTGACGCATGCTCAGGGTCCGTATGTGATATCTAGTGTATATATCTATGGGGAATGTGTACAAATTTGTTATATTACTACTTAATACCGGCTTGATAGGCCGAGTCAAATGAGCCCATTCTCAAACTTCTATGTCACTCTCATCCAAATATCTGACGTCAGATTGTGCCAATTTTAAGTCTATGGAGATTTTTGGCCATTTTGTGCCAATATTAAGTTTATGGAGGCATTTTGGGTTGCATCCTTGCCTCTAAAGGGTGCAGTTTACCGCTCTCTGCTACATGGTAATGATGTTAGCATCATGCTAACAACATGCTAATTCAGTTGCTACCGTGATTTTTAAAAGGAGTAGTATCTAATGAATAATCACTAGTATCTAACGAATAAGTACTAGTTCTTAATAGAACTAGTGGAAAATGGAAAAGATAACTTAATGGAAAATAAACTAGTATCTAAAAAATAGGTACTAGTAACATGAAAATAGATCAGGGATGGGCAAACTTGGTCCTGGAGGGCCGGTGTCCTGCACAGTTTTGCTCCAACACTAATCAAACACCTGAACATGGTAATCAGTGTCTTCAAGATCACTAGAAATCTATAAGTAGGTGTGTTAGATTAGAGTTAGAGCTAAAATGTGCAGGACACCGGCCCTTCAGGACCGAGTTTGCTCACCCCTGAAATAGATACTAGTACGGGTGTTTCAATTCATCTTTATTTGTATAGCGCTTATACAATGTAGATTGTGTCAAAGCAGCTTCACATGAAAGTTATTAATTAATGTCAAAACAGCTTGCCATACCCGCTCCTCTTTTCAGCAGTATTTTTGTTTGTCGCGTTTTTTGATGATCTTTTTAAAAATATATATTTTTTATTATGCGAAAAGTAAGAATATACAATCGCAGTACATAAAGAAAAATAAAAAAAAACATTTCGAAAAAGAAAACAAAAACAAAAGGGGTATATACGTCACACATAAAATAAAAGGATTATATAATTTACAAATTTCAGTTGTTTTTAAAGCCTTTTTCGTAAAAGAGTTAGAAACTGTTTTAAAGTATGCCGCATCTCAGTAAGCAAAATATAAAACAGGGTTTTGGTTTGTAAATTTACATTTATGTATATAAAATTTATTAATAAGACAAGAAGATTAAGGAAATATATTTTCTTTTTATGTAAAGGTTCTGTTTTGTAATTAACAAAACCAAACGAAACATTTTTGACGATCTTCTGTTGCTCCTGCTTCACCGTGACGTCAGCACTGACGCGTTCATTCAGCATCGAGTCTTCAGAGCTGAGGTGAGTCGTTGTCGCTTTTTCTCGTGTTTACACAACAATAAAACACACTTTACAGTTTATTAAAGCGACAATCTGCGACTAGTTTCTGCATTGAGTTCACCTCTATCTGTGATAGAGGTAAAGTTGGTTTTATATTCGCACATTCGTTCATTTAGCATTCTCTATGTTGTTTACCATGTCACTTTGAATATTCAATCGGAATTAGCATGCAAGTATGACTTCAAAACAACATTTACACTATCTAATTGACTGTGAACAATGTTGTACTTTGATAGTCATTGGCTGCTTATATGATTTCACTATTTAGAATTTGCAAATATTTCTTTTATGAAATTATATTATTAAGGAGAATGTCTAAATATCCGAATATAAAATCAACTTTACCTCTATCTATCTATAGAACAGAATATAACTAGATATCAATTCAAAAATGCGTTTTTAAGCCTATTACTATTGTAATTTATCCTGCCAACAGAAATGTCCCAAATGTCTGTTTAATAAGTGCTACAGAGGTAACGTTGGTTTTATATTCGGATATTCAGACATTCTTCTTTATAATATAATTTCATAAAAGTCATATTTGCAAATTCTAAATAGCGAAATCATATTAGCAGCCAATGATTATCAAAGTACAACATTGTTCTGTCAATTACATAGTGTTAATGTTGTTTTGAAGTCATACTTGCATGCTTATTCCGATTGAATATTCAAAGTAACATGGTAAACAATATAATGCTAAATGAACAAATGTGCGAATATAAAACCAACTTTACCTCTATCATCTTAATGTGTTTATTTCCTCAATTATTGTAAATGAATCAGATTTCTCTGTTTCTTCTCCTGAAGCTCTGCCATCATCAGTGAAAGACAAAGACAGAGTTTATTGAAGGACAGTAAGAAGATGAGTGATCCAGAACCCTGCAGAATTAAACAGGAGGAGACTGAAGAACTAATAGGTTTGTGTTTATTCATTACTCTTCAATAATGAGGCTGATGAGCAGTGAGGTTGTTAATCCGACATTCGTCTTCGCTGCTGCATTGATCATAACTGGAGAAAACTGGACACTCACTGACTGCAGTGAAACTGACCAATCTCCAGGTCTCTCTGTGAATAAGCTTGAGTTTTCTCTGTCAGTGACTGATGAGTGTCGGCATGTTCAGATACTGTTGTTTCTCAGTGTCATGATTTTCTAGTTTATAAGTATGTTCAGTTCAATTGGTAACATGCACAAGATACTTCTATGCTAATCACTGCATGTGAATTTGAGTTTATTATGTTGAACTTGAGCGAAAGACATGATTGAAACTAATTTAGTGTGTTTAGTCTGTAGGGATAATTTTACAGTTTGGACTAGGGCTGGGCGATATGGCAAAAAAAATCTAGATTTTTTCATAAAGTTTGACCGATTTCGATTATTTGTTTATTTTTTTTCTGTGTAACTATAATCAACTCAAAACATTACAACAACATGACTGAAGTAACAATCTCTTTATAAGTAACTTGAAAAACCATCTGGTTAAGGAACATGTATTTTTAATGGCCATACATACATAAATTGGTTAACAAGGTGTAGCCTATTACATTCCTATAGACAAATTCCTGCTTGACGTTTTAGAAAATATTTGTGCGTAGCTACACCACCCAGTATATATTAAAGATCACTGTGAACAACAAAAAACCCCACAGAAACCTGTTATATATCTATCTATATTTAATGTCTATCTTATATTTAACTGAATCTTATAACAGCCTATAGCTGAAATGTTAAAAATTGCTCTATTTATTTTTATAAAATAAACATATTGCAGGGCTCAAAATTTACTTTTTTACTTGGTAGCACTTGGTAGTTCCCAACTTCCAAAATTTAGGAGCACCAGAAAAACTTTAGGAGCACCCACCAAAAATGAATGAGCACCACTGCAAATTGTATATTAAGGGATTTATTGTATTTGAAAACAACATTAATCAGGACTAACAAAAATCAGAAACAGCTAACTAATGCTGTGATGACTTATTGATATCTGTGTAATAATTCCAAAATAATGTCTAATAATTATAAAATATTATTAAGGATGATGTCAATAATATTGAATAACATTTGTCATTATCATGCTGCCCTGAATGTGCTTGAATGCGAGTTATGTACTGTAAAAGGTCCTGCTGTTACTTTATGAAAAATACATTTATGGTTTGCATCAAACTAAAATGAAGCATTGCAGTAAGTAATATTTATTTTGCACTATTGTTTTTATATGCATGTCAATTAATAAATACTATTTCTGCTACAAAACAAACGTAAGATTATAATAAATCATTCAATTCAATGCTGAAAGCTGCAAATCAGTCATCAGTAAATATAAAATAATATACATCTCAAGAAAGAATGGACCAAAGAAAGTAAGAAAAGTCTCACTTCTACACTCTTTAAAAGTTTTAGTTTGGGTTTGTGTCATTGTATATGCTCGGTCTCGTTATGCACTGATTTTCATTTTTCTGTGTTTGTGGAAAAGCAGGTGAGTCAGCCGACACAATATAAGAGCAGGATTCTCATGATGACCACCGGCACAAATACCGTTCTTTGTTATGAGCCGCAGATTCAGTTTAAACTCAGTAGGCGAGCTTCTTTATCGATGATGTGTACAGTGTTGGATTTTACATTTAGCAGACAGTTGCGCTGAACACGCAGTGAATGCAGCGCATCGAGATTCGGCCACATTCTCCGAAAACACTCGATTGATCTCGGCTGGCGCTTTTAAAAGCTCCCTGTTTTCTGACAGCGGAAAGCCTTGAGTGATTGACAGCTAATATGAACCAATATAGCGGCATGGAAGTTCGATTCAGCATGTTTCGCACTGCAACCATTATATGCAGTCGCACAAATGCTCCCAAATATATTAGGAGGTCATATAGATTAAATTTCGGGTGCATATGCGACCAAAATGGTCGCAGTTTTAAGCCTTGTATTGATATTTTTTTTGGAGTAAAAACAATACAGACATTTAAGAATCCATATTTATTTTATTTATTCATTCATTTTACTTGTTTATTGGTGCATATCTGAGTTATGATTTAATTCATAGCTACAGTACCTTGGACAGCTACTGCGCCACTCCGTAAAGCTTTCAAGCAAAAGTCCAAATTAAAGAAAAATTTGACTTTCTGTGGTGACAGCCGACATTCACAACATGCCGTAACCGTCCTTCAGGTGGTGCGCAGGTATAAAATACAAAACCAGACGTCTGGGCTTTGAATTAGGTGCAATTATTTCCTCATTGTTCAAAGAGTCTGCAAGTTTGTGTTCCATTCGTGTTTCTCTGTGGTCATTAAAAATCCCATGACACTTCTCGTAAAGACTAGGGGTGTAGCACCGGTGTCCTGGCCAAAGTCCCTCAATCGGCACTTTCCCATCATGGCCTCCTAATCATCCCCATCCACCCAATTGGCTCTATCACTGTCTCTTCACTACACCTATTGCTGGTGTGTGGTGAGTGCACTGGCGCCGTTGTCCTGTGGCTGCCGTCACATCATTCAAGTGGATGCAACACACTGGTGGTAGTGTGAAGAGACCCCTTCATGATTGTGAAGCGCTTTGGGTGTATGGCCATACACAATAAATGCGCTATATAAATACACATTACATTACATTACATAATAAAAAGTCAAAAACTCAAAAGAACATAAATCCTCCATTTCTCTTATGATATATTCATGTGCACCCACTGACAGGTACAATCTGCTGCTCTCTCTCTCAACACCCACAGACACAAACACATCCAGTTCTTGCACAGTCACCATTTAAAAATGCCTTCTGTCAATTGTGATAATCGCGCCTGTTCTCAGTTTAAGACAACCGTGCCTAGTTAGAGCATATTCTTAAATCTGTCACGTCTATGAAGATCTTACACATCGCAGTTAAACACAAATGCTCTTACATATGATCATTTGACTGTATGGATAAACACTAGACTCTTAAAATGTGACTTGTTTATTTTCAGATGTGATAGTGAAGGAGGAGAGTGAAGAACTGAGTGAAGATGAGGACAAACATTATGTTAAGAGTGAAGAAGAAACTCAATTGAAGCTCAAACATAGTTCAACAATGAAAAGAACAGCTGTTAAATGTTTCACCTGCACTCAGTGTGGAAAGAGTTTCAGCCACAAAGAGACTCTCAAGCGTCACATGATGATCCACACTGGAGAGAAACCTTACCAGTGTTCACACTGCGACATGAGATTCAATAATCCAGGAAACCTGAAAACACACAAGCTGATCCACACTGGAGAGAAAACACACAGATGTGATCACTGCAGCAAAACATTTATGAGGCCTGGAGAGCTGAAGAACCATCTTAGGGTTCATACAAACGAAAGGCCTCATTCATGCTCTGAGTGTGGAAAGAGTTTTAGGCGACGGTCGTATTTAAATGAACATCAGAAGGTCCACACTGGTGTGAGAGAGTTTGTGTGCTTTGAGTGTGGAAAGACTTTTATGAAAGCTGGAGCCTTGAAAATGCACCAGATGATCCACACTGGAGAGAAACCTTACAAGTGTTCACACTGCAATAAAACATTCAGACAATCAGGACACCTGAAAATACATGAGTTGACTCACAGTGGAGAGAAAAATCACGAATTAAAAAAGCTCAATGAAATTTACCTTCCTGAAAACTCTACTCTGTATTCACACACTCCAGATTTCTCAGTTAAACAGTCCGTGTTATGCATTATAAAAGGTCCTATTTTGGTTTTGGGGTCTCCAACAACAGGCTGATGTGAATGCAAGCTCTAGGAACACTGTCATTGTCTTATAATATGCATTTATTTTTACCTAATGATCCCAACGACTCCATTATGATTTTGTTCAGTGGTTCAGTTTTTTCCAAACCCCTTCCTTTGTGTGACGCTAATCTGCAGTGATTAGTTCAATGACCCAGTCTGTCCTCATTTTGTTCGGATTTCTGGTTAAGTATTTTTAGAAATGTATCTAATTGGGGATTCATATTGTGTGTAGATAATGCCTACACTTGTAAAAATCGTCATGATAGATTCATTTGTTGATCATTTAGTTTAATAAAACAGTTTTATGAAGATACTGCTGACCATAGTGCAGTCTGACAGTTGCCTGCTCACAGTAATACAAACGTGTGTATAATCGTTTACTGACATTTTAACGTGATTGTTTTACATTAGCATAAATCTAATCATATTTCGTCTTTTTTTGTAGATATATGTTTGCGCATTTTTTCATTTTTTTAATTATTTGGTCTTAATTTTTATAGTTATATTCTTACATTTTAGTTGCTTCAGGAACATATAATTTTAGTTAAATGTCTGTCAGCCATCTAGAATATGCCTATTACGTTTACTTTTTAAATTATAGTGCGTTTTAAGTGCCTTATTAAAAGTTACACCGCACATGATTATGGTGTTTTTTTTTATCATACATTAGCGATTTTCCGTAACGCCCACCTAGCCGTGATGACGTCAGCACTGACGCGTTTATTCAGCGTCGAGTCTTCAGAGCTGAGGTGAGTAGTTGACGCTTTCTCTCGTGTTTACACAACAATAAAACACACTTTACAGTTTATTAAAGCGACAATCTGCGACTAGTTTCTGCATTGAGTTCACCTCTATCGGTGTGTCTGACCATTTCGAGGGATGTAAACAATAACAATGGTCCTAATGTATTTCCTGTATTACGTTTTGAATTTACATAGCTTCCAACAATCCAAAAAGCTCCACACATTGATAAATAATGTTATGGCAGCCATTTTAGCATTAAGATATGATTAAATTGCCTCTTGTTACATGTGTTTTTGTCTATTAGATGAGTTTTTCCACGTTTGTATTTGTAATAAGTATGATCTTAGAACGGAACCAGTGGGAAACATGCTAATTTCGATGCAGCAAACATCAAATCAATAGTTTTTGGCGCTCTTTATTTTCCAACGGTTTTTCTGATTTCCTAGTTTCTGTACAGACGCGCGACTGATTTGATTTGATCTGATTACTTTATTGGTGTGAATAATGAATAAAACTATATAGTGATGTAAATGCAACATCAGCAACAAAGATTTTAAAATAATTAACGATAAGTCCATTATGCAAGCATTATAAAATGAGCTGATCTGCTGCTGTGTGAGTGTTTATAGCCCGAGGCTCATCAATATTCCACTCTACAAATTTACACTTTAATTTTAAGTTATGGTTGTTGTTGTCACCAGACTTGAGCTAATCACATATTGTATCACAAGATATAACATCATAATGTGTTTTATTTAATCAATCTGTGTAAATGAATCAGATTTCTCTTGTTTATCCTCCTGAAGCTCTGCTGCCATCAGTGAAAGACAAAGACAGAGTTTATTGAAGGACAGTGAGAAGATGAGTGATCCAGAACCCTGCAGAATTAAACAGGAGGAGACTGAAGAACTAATAGGTTTGTGTTTATTCATTACTCTTCAATAATGAGGCTGATGAACAGTGAGGTTGTTAATCCGACATTCGTCTTCGCTGCTGCATTGATCATAACTAAAGAAAACTGGACACTCACTGACTGCAGTGAAACTGACCAATCTCCAGGTCTCTCTGTGAATAAGCTTGAGTTTTCTCCTTCAGTGACTGATGAGTGTCGGCATGTTCAGATACTGTTGTTTCTCAGTGTTCAATGTTCAATTCAATTGGTAACCTGCACAAGATACTTGTATGCTAATCACATAATTACAATTAAATAACCCTTACACTAGTGTTGGTAAAAATCTCAACTTTTTACAAAAATAAATATTAAAACCAGAATATTTAAAATGGTACGATCTTGTGTTCTGGAATAAACATAACCTAAACTGAACAATAGCTGCAAACTTAATCCAACTGCTGCAAACGTTGATGTAAAGCTCTCCATATAACTATAGCTAGACGCAAAGCTCAAAGTTATAAGGGGTCGTTTAAATGTGCTTCTTTTGCGCGCTTAAGTTTGTTATTTTAAATGGAGACGCATAGCTTGCACATGCAAAAAGGGAGTGGCAGGCATGCTGTGCCACATGCATGCGTTTTCTAGGTGTTAAAAACATCTCAGTTTATTAAACTGCAAAAATGCAAGGCAACCAAGGCACGTAAGCAGCGCACAAAACTCCCACTGCCAATAGAAAACAGCATTTAAATCTCACCTCAACGCTTTCAGTGCTTAAACTTCCACAATATCCAGCTGTAAGCAGCAGTTTGCATTCTTATAACATTGTGAATTTATGCTGCAATTACTTGTTGTCGTAGTTATTATTTTTATTATTATTTTTATTATTACCATTAATATTTGTAGATTTGTTTACAGCTCATCTATCAAATGCTAATGCCGTACCTGCAAAAGTGTCATATGCTGAACATCATTTTACCAAACTTTGTGAGATATTTTTGGTTGCATCAATTAACAAATGTAAAGTAGTTTAAACTAGTGCTTTTTATGGTGGCCGGGAAGTGCAAAACAATATTACAAAATGTGAAACACTTTTACAAAGCTCGGGACAAATTGACATTTTGAAGAACATTTTTACCTATTATAAAACACAATGACATAGAAAAAAGTATTTTACCAAGGATGAAACAAATTTACATTTTAGAAAAAAATTAACAAGACTCAAAACACATTTACCAGTCCCCAAACAAATTTACAATGACAGATTCTTTACGGAAAGAGAATGTACCACACACCGGAAGTGACGCGGAATGTACCGCACACCAGAAAATATCAGCTCATTTGACTTTGTAGACACAAGTTAACACGAGTTTACAACTATAAAAATCGTGGTTTGACCAGGTGCAATAAAACATAATTGTGTCATTTAGAGCTATTCTGAGAAATATCAGCGTGAGAGTTTGTAGAAACATGTAAACAATCAAAGCACAGCATATGTTGACTGATAAAGATATCAAAACCGGTTTCAACATCTACTCCTGAATAGCTCAGTTAGGTCTATTGATACTCATGCTGAACCTTTTGACTTGGGTTTGAATCCCGTGTAAATTATAATTATTTCTTAACATTAATTTTGGTTATATACTGTTCTGCCACACAAATATTAAAATCAATAATGTTTACAATGACACTGACACCAAGTAATAAGAATATTTATTTGGTATGAGCATGTTTTGTTGCTGTGAAAAAGTGACTAATCTGTCAATCTGCAAACGTGAATAGTTTACATCTGGAAATGGTCACCAGTTAACACGGTCACCAGTTAAACTGTAACATCGGCTTCGTTCAGTTTACTTTTAAGAGTCCTCAAGCAGATGTGTAGACTTGACATCATGTCCACGATTACAGCATACGAGTGTTCCTCGTTAAAATATAGAGCACATTGATGCAGTATGTCTGGTGTTTCCGTCTGGTCTGCTCCTTTATAAACTCCAAACACCGACCACACGTAAAGCAAACCGTGTTAAGCTGTTCCCTTGACCGCAGTCCACATCCTGTCACCATGTACTTTATTTATGCCATGTACTCCGCAACACACAATGCAGTTAAACACCAGCATATTACTCTATTCTTAACAATAACCCCAATCTAGGGATGCACCGATATGGATTTTTGGGCCGATATCGATAACCTCTTAAGATTAGGAGGCAGACAGCCGATATATTATAGCCGATACATATACATATAAATATTTCAAAATGTTATATTTTTATACAGTGAACAACTGATTTCAGTTTAAAAACTTCATAAAAGTCTGAACTGATCTTATGAACTGAATAGCCTACTCAAAGCAAAAAAAGCTATAATTTCAAAATTGCAAGGTTAATATTAGGGATGCAACAATACAGTTAGCTTACGGTTTAATACATACCTCTGCTTTTTTACACGGTTTTCGGTTCGGTTCTGATGGCTTGACACATAAGTGTTTTTTTTTTGTTATTCTATGCTTAGGCAATAGGAACAGTAACAAAGAGAAAATAAAAATGATTTATTGCAATACTCCTTTATTTAACTTCAAAGCCAAGAAAGCTACACTAGTTCCTAGTGTATTGTATAATAAAAAAATAACACTGAAATCTCACAGCTGCTGGTAGCCCATGTACAAACTGGGCAACACATAAATTCCTACATTTTAAAAATAAACATGCATGTAAACCATCTTAATTAAGCTTAACACTGCTTTTGTAATTTTTATGTGTCTTTTGGAACCAGTTGGGTATGTTTGCTGGAAGGATTCAGCGAGGGATTGTTGTTTTATGAAGGACTTGATTACCTTCTCTGCTATTCTGCCTTCAGACAGTGATATTGCTGGGTGATGGCGCCGCAGATGTGCAGTCATGTTGGAAGTGTTCCATTTGATTAGTCTATACGTGTAACTGAAATGTCCCCACACCGCAGATTTGAAAGACACCGGCTCTTCCTCGTATTGCTGCCTCACTTTACCGCCGCTTGCCATGTTAAAGTGTGGAATGATGGTGGAGCGCCCCCTAACTTTAGAGTATAGTCATTGAACATTTACTCGCAGGGAGGAGTTTCCTTATGTCAGCTTGTAGACTTACAGGCACACACAAACAGTCAATTCAAGAGTTCACACTTAGCTGATGATTGGTAATAAAGCATGTTTGGCATGCTGTCCCGGGAGAGAGCCCTGAGCTCTGAATATCCTTGAGCCCGGGGCTCCCTCCTGTTTGGAGGGCGAGAGGAGAGTTTGAGCTCAGGTGGTCTCGAGAATTTTTCTACTGTGAACTTCTGGGATATATCTGACTAAGCGTTGTCTTAGAATGCTATTTTGATTAGTCAATTTTCCAATGGTGCCTGTTTTTGAACGGTGGGAAGAAACTGGAGAACCCAGGGAAAACCCACACGAAGGCGGGGAGGGCATGCAAACTACGGACAGAAATGCCAACTGGCCCGGAGAGGAACGGACCTGCGGCGTTCTTGCTGTGAGGCAACAGTGCTACCCACTGGCCGCCGTGCCGCCCTATAGAAGAAGGGGAGGAGTAGGGGTGGAAGGAGGGATTCTTCAAACGAAGATGACTGGAGCAAAAAGCTCTGGTAATTTATAGTGTGTCAGTGTTCATCTGATTGGCGCAATATGCAGAGTTAATGCGGTACCAGCTGTGTTCAATCATAAGCACGTGATCCTCTCGAAATTAGTTTATAAATGAACCACAATTCGGAGAGAAATAAAACGCACATAAATTATTTAAACATAAAACTGGAAAAAACGCAATTCACAAGCGCGTATTAAACCGTGGATGTCGTACCGAACGGTTCAATATTGTATTGAGAATTGTGGCATCTCTAGTGAATATATAGACCTATATTTACGATTTTCCATAAATCAGCATTTCCTTTTCGTCACATAGCAAATTAACCTGCAACTTGACTATTGTATAAAATAATTTTGTTAAATGACAAAGAGGGATTTAATTAACAAGCAAGTGAAGTAAATATATTTTAAATAAAGTGAAAATGAAAGAGCTAAGGACTAAATCCAGCTCAAATGTTCATGTGTTACAGGAATGTACAAATAATGTCTGAAAAAAGCGTTTTGGGAGGTGTTTTGACAGTTCAGAACCACCGTACAAGCGAAAGGCTAAATACAGATAGTATTAGGGCTCGTACACACCAGGACGCTTTTCGTTTGCGTTTATCGTCAGCATTTTTCGAGACGTTTTTCCAGATTCAAACCCAAGCAATTTTCACTGGCATCAAGCAGAAGAGCTTAATCACTCCTTGCTTAATCACTCCTTGACGTTAGATAGCGCTACAAAACTTTAAGCTTCTGACACCCGCTTGTAACACAGAAGAAAAAGAGAGAAAGTCGACACGCTTGTTGATAAAGCTACTGGCGATTTGAACAAGCATGAATGGTTCAAGTAGCAACTCTAGCGATGAAGAAATGATTATTGTTCAGCAGTGCAATAAACATCTCCACGTTCATATCCCCTCTGGGAATCTTCTTCAATGTGCGCTCGCATTGACAGTGTTGCGCTTGAGCGCCTCCAAGTGCTGTTTACTGTAACTTCAGCAGCTCCGTGCACGTGAACAGAAGTGCCAATCTGATTGGTGGAGAAGGTTTAAACACGGCGCGTAATGAGCATGAGGCGTTTCTTTAAAAATGAGGCTTTTACGTATGCCTTTTTGCGCATTGGCGTGCACGATCACATTGGCGCCCTTTATTTAGTCACAAGGTGTTAAACGACGATGGAAAACGCAAGCAAAAAACGTTCCAGTGTGCACGGACCTTTACTTTAGAAAATGCGGCATAAATCTATGATATTTGGCGTTTTAGATTCTTTTGAACACATGTAGCTGCTGCTTGTCAATCAGACAACGCTTCTGTGTTCCTTGCTGTTAATTGCGGGAAAAAATATGGATGAAAAGTTTAATATAAACCGCTGTGAGTTTCAAACTTTAACTGCAGCCGCTGTGTAACACGTCACGCAAAGCGGAGCCAGATTTGTCCTGGGATTCAGATTTTGAGCACAGATGACTTGATGATAAACACACTGCATAATATAACGACAGAATGTGGCGGTGAGTTGAGAAAACCCCTATGCTGGATTCAGCGACAGGCACACCTCTCCCCCCTGCTGCTGTGAAGGCTGTCAGATCAGATGTGTGTGTGTGGCCCTCACGTGCGCTTGTTATGATCAATATAAATATGCAGATCAAACTGAATACAATCTTACACCAATAAAACATGTTAGTCAACGTGTTGATAATAGCAAATAATCATATTAGATTACAAACAACCCAAAGGGTTATTTAGCACCTGTGCATCGCTGCTATTATGTTTACACATGTACAATTTTGACTGAGGCGATTTAAAGCAAAATACACGATGACACTGTATCAAACATATTTACAATGATCAGGAATAAGGTTACTTACTGCGTTATTAACACACAGCAATACCACATAAAGAAAGAACAGACTTTTAAGGAGTAAACAATGTGGGGAAAGCCCTGTTATAGTGCACAAGTCTGAACAAGTTCGGCAGTTCTGCACAATTATGTAATCTATCTTAAACACATCAGCCTAATTCTGACATCAGACCGATAACGATAACATTAAAAATAGCATTTATTTATTTCTTTTTATATTTTAAAGTTGGAAAAAGGCAAATAATTAACAAAAACAAATACCCAACCATAAACACATCCAGTTCTTGCACAGTCAGCTTTTAAAAATGGCGTCTGTCAGTTGTGACAGTCAGTGCTCTGTTTAAGGCAACCTAGTGAGAGTGCACCCTTAAATGTGTCATGTCTATGAAGGGGCCACATCTTAAAACCTAAAGTGCATACATATTTGACCACTTACACATCTCAGCCAAACACACAAACGCTCCTATTCATGATCTTTTAACTGTACGGATAAACACTAGACTCTTAAAATGAAACTTGTTAATTTTCAGATGTGAAGGTGAAGGAGGAGAGTGAAGAACTGAGTGAAGATGAGGAGAAACATCATGTCAAAAGTGAAGAAGAAACTCACACAAACACTGAACATATTTTATCAGTGGAAAGAACAGCCCTAAAATGTTTCACCTGCACTCAGTGTGGAAAGATTTTCAGTCACAAATGCTATCTCAATTATCACATGAGGATCCACACTGGAGAAAAACCCTTCAAGTGTTCACACTGCGACAAGAGATTCAATCATTCAGGATACCTGAAAACACACATGCTGATCCACACTGGAGAGAAAACACAGAGATGTGATCATTGCAGCAAAACTTTTTTCACGTCTTCAGAGCTGAACAGACATCTTAGAGTTCACACAAACGAGAGGCCTTATTCATGCTCTGAGTGTGAAAAAAGTTTTATACAGATATCACATTTAAAAGACCATCAGAAGATCCACACTGATGTGAGAGAGTATGTCTGCTTTGAGTGTGGGAAGAGTTATAAGAAAGCTGCAGACTTGAGACGACACCAGATGATCCACACTGGAGAGAAACTGTACAAATGTGAACGATGTAGTAAAACATTTTTGAGGCCTTCAGAGCTGAAGAGACATCTTAGAGTTCACACAAACGAGAGGCCTTATTCATGCTCTGAGTGTGTGAAGAGTTTTATACAGAAGTCACATTTGAAAGACCATCAGAAGGTCCACACTGGTGTGAGAGAGTTTGTGTGCTTCGAGTGTGAAAAGACTTTTATGAAAGCTGCAGACTTGAGGAGACACCAGAGGATTCACACTGGAGAGAAACTGTACAAATGTGATCAATGCTGTAAAACATTTTTGAGGCCTTCAGAGCTGAAGAGACATCTTAGTTCACACAAACGAGAATCCACTCTGGAGAGAGACCTTACAGCTGTTCACACTGCAACAAAACATTCAGACATTTAGGACACCTGAAAATACATGAGAGGATTCACACTGGAGAGAAAAATCACAAATGAAAAAAGCACAATGAAATTTACCTTCCTGAAAACTCACACACTCCAGATTTCTCAGTTAAACACCCCGTGTTATGCATTATAAAAGGTCCTATTTTGGTTTTGGGGTCTCCAACAGCAGGCTGATGTGAATGCAAGCTCAAAGAACACTGACATTGTCTTATAATATGCATTTATTTTTTAACTAATGATCCCAACGACTCCCATATGATTTTGTTCAGTGATTCATTTTGTCCAAACTCTTCCTTTGCGTGACGCTAATCTGCGCTGTTTGGTCTGATGACCCAGTCTGTTGTGATTGGTCAGTTGTGTTCAACGCGAGACTGATAGGAAACGCCCACCACGGCTTATCAATACACTGGAGCAACTATATAAGCAGTTAGCATGCAGTTCTGGTTGTGTGTAGATAATGCCTTCGTAATGACAGATTCATTTGTTGATCGTTTATTTTAATAAAACAGTTTTATGAAGATTCTGCTGACCATAGTGCAGTCTGACTCTTCGCTGTTCTTCATAATACAAATATGTGAATAAGTGTGTAAAGTGTATATAATTGTTCACTCACATTTTAACGTGATCTAAGGTGCCCTACAATCAAAATCTGTGTATACCAAGGCATAGTAGAAAAATAAAAGATCAGTATATGGAAATGGGCATACTGTGAGTATCAGACACCACTGTTTGCTCATTCTCATGCAAATTCCACCAGTATAAAACCCCAGTGGACAACGAGCCAATCAGAAGACAAAATTAACTGTGATGAGACTCACGGGCCACGCCCTCTACATTTACATGTACGCCTACTTTAGGTCATTTATCCGGACCGAATGAGCAGCTGACGTCATCAAGAAAAACGACTCATATTCAGCTCTGAGATCATAGAAAAGTTTTCTAGTCATTTGACAGTGATCATTTTCCTCCTTTAGTTATTTTAAGCGTATTTTTCACTCACTATGTATGTGGGACTTTTATTTTGAAAATGCAAGCCCCAATTTGTTTACTGTGTGTTACTGGGCTTGGACAGCCAGTTTTGAGTTTGATTGTGTGGGTAAAAGATGGCATTGGTGTGTTGACAAAATTTGTGCGGTTTTGAAACAGAAATTTTATATGCAACTTATTTAACAAAACATAACTGCGTGCTCCTACTCCATTCAGTTAGTACTGACCAGTGCGAAGTGCAAACCCTGGTGACGGAAAGTTGTATCAAAATCTGACTTCCCGGACAAATCTGACTTCCCGTGCACGCACACCATGCAGCGCCTGCAGTTAAACTCACATCAGTTTATCATGACACTTTTACTGATGAGTGTTTACTGACTTTTTACTGAATTTTTGTCCTCAACTGACAGCAAGAACAAACATAGAAGCGTTGTTTGATTGACAAACAGCACCTAATTAGTCTTTTCTTTGGCTCTCGGCGAAGGCGGTCCCTTATCTTCCCTGGCTGGCTCTTCTTGTCTCGTCTTATTCTATCTCTGAGGCTCTCCTCATGCCCTGCTATCCAAACCGATAAGGAATTATGGATCTGATCAACTTGTCTCTGAACGCGATTGACACCATCTTCTTGATGAGAAGTTTAGGCTCGGGAGAGCCCACTTGTCCTGCTGGGAGGATTTCCAGCTGGATACCTGGCTGCTCTGTCCCTGGAGGATATTGAAGTGTCTACCTATTGGGAACTTTGATAACAGGGTTTCTGCTGATGAGCTTATGCGGGGCCCTGGGGTATCGATGATTAATGAAAGCGGTCAGTGCTGCTCAAAACCCCACCAAGCTGGCCGGCTTGATTGAAACTATAGTGGGCAGAAATGCTGATAATCAGACTGCTGTATTTGACAGCAAATTGAAAAACATCAGGGTGAAATTAGCGGCTTTGCAACTGGAATAATTATGTATGAAGTTTGATGCAGAGACATTAGTTTTTGGCGCTCTTTATTTTAACGTTTTTGTGATTTCTCAGTTTCTGTACAGACGCGCGACTGATGACAATCTGATTACTTTACTGGTGTGAATACTTAAACTATATACTGATATAAATGCAGTTTTTAATAAGTTACAATAGTGATGAGCTCATCCTGCAAACACCGTCTAAAATGTGCTGATCCGCTGCCGATCTTGAATGTTTGTTTAATGAGTGTTTATACTCTGAGGCAGGGATGGGACATTGAAATGTATTTTAAAGTTAAATACCACATACCTCAGTTTTACATGTATCAAAATAAACTACAAATAACAGCAGCCACAAATGTATCAAAATAAAATAATACTGTGTTTTGAATTTAGAAAATACTACAAAAAAGCATATTTTTTTCCCCGCAATGCTTGTATCAATAGGCCTACTGGATCAATCTCTTCACCATTAAACTGATTTAGTGAAGTAAACAATGATTGACAACAGTGTTTCTCTGAGCAAATTTGTTTTTCTCATGGATTTTATTATAGATTTTGTACAGATTTCATTACCTGTCTTGAAGAGTATCTCTTTAATCACTGTTATAACCATTTAATGCAGATAATGAGTTAGTACTATATCTCTTGATTGTGAAAATTGCCACCATCTCTTAACCCTTAAAAATATATATATTTGACTGTTTTTCTTGTCTTAAAATGACTTAACTTAAAGTGCTGTAAAAAAAAAAGGATTTTTTTTTAAGGTACTTAATGATATGTTGCCATACACCAATAACGTCCAACAGTGGATCTAACTTAGAGATTTCTAATTTAGAATTTTCGTTATAATTAATATTTTGTTATTTGAAATGATTTAATTGGTGTTGCAGTATTATAAGCTTTAACACAGAACTTATAAATGACACCTTATACATACTCCCCAACAACAGCTTTCATTTATTCCGTTATAAACATAATGTTGTATTATCATGTATACAACATACAGTTGTAAGGTCCACCCAGTTGGCCCAATGAAGGTGTCCGCTGGTGGATGAAGGTTCACTGCCTGTTGGGTCTTTCCAGTGTACAATGTTGATTTACTTCAAATTTAACTCATATCTGAATTAAATATATTAGAATATATTTAATATATTTATTTAGAATATTAATATATTTATCTTTCTTTTACCTGACTCCAATCATAAAACATTAAGAAAATTATATCAATATACAATTTAGATAAATGTTTGAACCTTTTGTCTTCACTCGTAACTATTACATTTGTTCATTCGGGTGCTCATGTAGCTCAGAGAAATCTCCCCGGCCGATGGCGTCCCTCACGGTCACACTCTTGATTATCAAACAGAGGTAACTGACTAATACTTTTAGATGGCCGCTCCTATGCATGCTCATTTTAAAGTATTTTTGATTAGTCCCGCTTAGATGTACACCCCTGATTAAAGACAATATCATTTCTAATAATTCATTTCATAATTGTAAATAATTTTACGATTATTTTCTTTGACAGTTAGTGCCTAAATATTTATACATTTTCACTTAAAAGAAAAAAAAATCACAAATTTTAATAAAGTTGAAATTGTTTTTGTGTAAAAGTCATGCGATCAACAGGAAGCTCGCAGCATCTCATTTCCCATATGCATTGTGTTCTCGCAGGTCGAGTTTGCTTTTCCGGTCACCACAAGAACGCGAATCCGTGAACACACACAGCCACCATGGCCTTTGCTTCATTGCCTGCCCCATTATATACCTGATTTATTTTTGGAAATTGGACCGCGAAAATGAAACGAAACTAACGTTATCCTTCAGGCGTAGAAAAACATAGAGGAAAAATGACGACAAGAGACAAGCACAAAATCATTTTTCGCATCACTTTTAAGTGCTAATGATGATATCAATCTAAGATTATCAAAAATAGGCAATTACAGATTAATAAACGTCGTCTACTTCTAGGAAACATTTTACTGGTTTTACAGACCCGTTTTTTAGTCTGAAACGCTTTTACTGAAATGCAATAGTACTCAAATGTCTTTCACTGACATTTTGCACAATGGTAATATTTTTTTTTCCTGAGACATGTTTATAAAAGTTATGTCCTAATTAAACTAATTGTAGTTTAATATAAGCTCTGGACGCTGCATCTCAAATATAAGGAACAGGGAAGGAGACTGAAGGAAATAATAAAAATTGTGTTTTGGGTATTAACAATAACCCAGTATTAGTTGCTTCCCTTTTTGTTTTTTATATTATTATTTTTCATATTTAAATTATTTGCTTATTGATTTTATTATTGATGAATTAATCTTTGCATTAATGTTAATTGCTTTGTTGTTGAACAATATTCAACAAAAAAATAAAATAAAAATCACCTCAGCACGACCAGATTTGTGTGGAGACTTCTTTAATTTAAAATCTCACACGCATCTATTCATGTGCGAATTAGGCATGGGCCGGTATAAGATTCTGACGGTATGATAACCTTGGATAAAAATATCACGGTTTCACGGTATCACGGTATTATGATTACTGCTCTAAAATATATTCTTTTTAAATGTCTGTGTAAAAAACAAAAAAAAAAATTTCCCTTTGAACACAATATATTTTATTTTGAGAAACATTTATAATATTTTGGAGCAGTAAACGTGCCAGGCCAAATAATGAAAATGAATCATTGACGTCTGCTGTCTTCATTAGTTTCAAAAACACTGATTTATTTACAATTTAAAGTGGCATCTTTGGATATCTTTTCTGCTGGAGATGCTGTTGTTAAAGAAAAATGTAAATAAAAAAATCTTACACATACCTTAGGAACGGTATTAGAGAAAATTTTGGCGGTATGAAAACCTTGACTTTTCCAAACCGCGGCAAATCGTCCCATGCCTAGTGTGAATAGCGCGATTTATCTGTGCATGCCATGTCTGGTGTGAACACAGCATTAAGGCTGATTTATACTTCTGCATCAAGCGCACGCGTATGCTACGGTGCAACCTACGCGTGGACGCATAGCCCCTTGCCGTAACCGTCGGCGACGTTGACGCGCACCTCTCAAAAAATGTAATGCGTACGCGTAGCGTAAGCTCTGTGATTGGTCGGCTAGGTAGCGCTGACGAGTGTGGGCAGAGGTGAGAGCCGCGTGCCCTAGCAGTGAGTGTTTACAAGTGTGGAGTACTGTGAAGGAGCTCCGGATGGAGACTGTTGTTTTGTGTTTACCTTATGATTAAAGTTGTTGCACGTCCGCCGGTTTCCGCCTCAAAATGAGCGAATTTGAGCAACTTGTACATTAAGGAAGTGTTCCGAAAAAAACAAAACACCAGCAAAAACTCGACATAGAGAAACATAAACACCTACTGCCAGCTAGTGTTTCAGAAGTGTATTGCAGAAAAACAGAAACTGCTGCGCGCAGAAAATGCACTGCTACGCGCAAGGCTTGTGCCGTGGGTCACGCCTATCACTTGACGCAGAAGTATAAACCAGGCTTTAGGATAAACTACTATTGCAGCTCATGAAAAGACTGGTATTGCTATTAAGATGACATATATGCTAATAATAAGTTATATGTCAATATCTACCTACCTACCTACCCTGTTTAGCCCACTCCTAGATAAGCTAGTTAATATTTTTGCACTATATTGTGTTCAGTGCAGTTTAATTTTTGCACTACAAGACTCTTAAAATGTAACCTATTAATTTTCAGATGTAAAGGAGGAGAGAGAAGAACTGTGCGAAGATGAGGAGAAACATCATGTCAAGAGTGATGAAGAAACTCAATCAAAGACTGAAGATAGTTTTTCAGTGGAAAGAACAGCTGTGAAAGGCTTCACCTGCACTCAGTGTGGGAAGAGTTTCAGCTGCAAACAGACTCTCAAGCGTCACATGCTGATCCACACTGGAGAGAAAAATCACAAATGTGATCAATGCAGTAAAACATTTTTAAGGGCTTCAGGGCTGAAGAGCCATCTTAGAGTTCATGCAAACGACAGGCCTTATCTATGCTCTAAGTGTGGAAAGAGTTTTACAAAGAAGTCATATTTAAAATACCATCAGAAGATCCACAGTGATGTGAGGGAGTTTGTGTGCTTTGAGTGTGGGAAGACTTGTAAAAGAGCTAAAAACTTAAAACGACACCAGAGGATCCACACTGAAGAGAAAACTTATGAGTGTTCACACTGCAGCAACACATTCAGACTGCCTGGTACCCTTAAACATCACAAAATGACTCACAATGGAGAGAACCCATACACATGTACTCAGTGTGGGAAGAGTTTCACACAAGTATCAAACATTAATGGACACCTGCTGCTCTACAATGGAAACAAACCACACAAATGTGATCAATGCGGCAAAACATTTTTGAGGCCTGCAGAGCTGAAGATCCATCTTAGAGTTCATACAGAGGAGAAGCCTTATTCATGCTCAGAGTGTGGGGAGACTTTTATTACAAATAGAGAGTTGAAAAAACACCAGATGATCCACACTGCAGAGAAACCGTACAAGTGTTCACACTGCGACAAAACATTCACACTTGCAGGAAACCTGAAATTACATGAGAGGAGTCACACTGGAGAGAAACCACACAAATGTGACCAATGCGGTAAAACATTTTTAAGGTCTTTAGGGCTAAAGAGACATCTTGGAGATCATGCAAACGAGAAGCCGTATTCATGCTCTGAGTGTGGAAAGAGTTTTAGATATAAATCGAATTTAAAAGAGCATCAGAAGATCCACACTGCTGTGAGAGAGTTTGTGTGCTCTGAGTGTCAGAAGGGTTTTACAAAAGCTGCAGACTTGAGACGACACCAGAGGATTCACACTGGAGAGAAACCGTACACATGTACTCAGTGTGGAAAAAGTTTCACAAGATTATCAACTCTTAATAAACATGTGCTGCGCCATGCTGGAGAGAAAAATTGCGGCTTAAAAAAGCAGAGAAAAATTGCCCTTCCTGAAAACTCTACTCTGTATTCACACACTCCAGATTTCTCAGTTAAACAGCCCGTGTTATGCATTATAAAAGGTCCTATTTTGGTTTTGGGGTCTCCAACAACAGGCTGATGTGAATGCAAGCTCATAGAACACTGTCATTGTCTTATAATATGCATTTATTTTTTAACTAATGATCCCAACGACTCCAATATGATTTTGTTCAGTGATTCATATTTTTCAAACTGTTCCTTTGTGTGACGCTAATCTGCCGTGATTGGTCTGATGACCCAGTCTGTTGTGATTGGTCGACTGCGTACAATGCCAGATTGATAGGAAACGCCCACCAAGTCTTATCAATATACTGGAGCAACTATTACGTCAGTTTGTATGCAAAAACCCGTAAGCAGTTAGCATGTTAGCAGTTCTGGTTCCCTCGTCTCAGAGTCAGTGGGTTATTTAAATGGGATTTTGGTTAAATGGCTTAAATAAGGTTCGTGGCGAACACAAACTCAGGATACTTTCACGTTTTATTCTACGACACTAAACACATCACTCTTGACTTTTTAAATCGGTTCTGCTTCTTTAAAAAGACGGCTGCTCAATGGGACTACAGGTGATGTCGGCTCATTATACGTCATCGAGCTGAACTGGTCTGGAACAAAGCCCGCTTTTACAGCTTGTGTTGTGCGTTTGGATTTGTCTGTATTTTAGTTAAGTATTTTCGTGAGTAGTGTTTTATAGTTTGTAGTGTTTCTCTAATTTGCGATTCATTTTGTGTGTAGAGGACAACGCGGTGGCGCAGTAAGTAGTGCTGTCGCCTCACAGCAAGTTGGAATTTCTGTGTGGAGTTTGCATGTTCTCCCCATGTTGGCGTGGGTTTCCTCCGGGTGTAATAAATGCTTATTTTAATAAAACCATTTCATACAAGCGAATCAAACCGATACTGCTGACCATAGTGCATTCTGACTCTTGCCTTTCCTTCATAATACAATTGTGTGACATTTTAACGTGACAGTTTTACATGAACATAAATCTAATGATTTTTTTTATCATTTGTTTTTGATAAATAAATAATTGTATCCTTACATTTTATTAAAAACATTTTAGTTTCTTCAGGAACAGCTAATTTTTGTTAAATGTCAGCCATTTAGTGTGTGCCAACGTTTGTTTTTAAATTTGAGTTACTTTTATCGACGTTTTAAGTGCCTAATTAAAAGTTTTACCTCGAATGATTGGGTAAAGTGTTTTTTTTTTACATACATTAGCGATTGTGAAAAATGCTTTCAACTGTGTTTTTGTTTGCCGCGATTTTGACTATATTCAATAGATATTTACATTGGATGTTGCCTGCCCTGTTGTTGTCTATTGGAAGGAATGCGTCAATAGAGCCGCCATTTTAGTACAGGGTAGCGCTCCTTTGAAATGAAATCAGGACCAAGCTGTAGTGGAGGACTATAGCCATCCAGAGCCAGAGATATACACATATACACATATATCTATGATCTGGAGTTTTCTCTGTGGTCAGTACGCAATTTTATTTATTTTTATTACGAAAATTATAATTTTACATCACTTTTCTATATTGATGGATCAGTGACCACACGGGCATTGCTGACATAGAGTGTGTGTTTGTGTGCATGTAATTTAGTGCAAGTTGGTGCTACTTTGCTTTATAGTAAATGCAGTAAGTGTCTGTATTATCATCAATATCGTGACTTGTTGAGCACAAAAGTTTATAACATAAAAACGTAAAAAACGAAATCTTACCTATGAAATGTTCTGCCTTTGTGCTTTGTTTACTTTGTTTGCTCGTTACTACACTCGTACACAGCGCTAAAGTCCTGCAACTTCACATTGGCACACTGCCTTGACTAGTGCGATTGAATGACATTTGTGCTGGGAGCACTGTACAAATGTGGCAGCGCTATTGACGCATGCTCAGGGTCCGTATGCGATATCTAGTGTATATATCTATGACTATATTCTATTGTTCTCGCCTCGCCTTGATGATGTAAGCACTGACGCGTTCATTCAGCGTCGAGTCTTCAGAGCTGAGGTGAGGGGGGGGGGCTGGTGTGTACTGTACGAGTTGCCATAGGACGTAGATTGCGCATCAAAGTTGAGGAAGGCGAGTTGTTTGAAGAGCAGGTAATATTTAGCGTTGGATTATGGAAGAAGACTCGGGAGGGTCAAAAAGGATGACAATTCACAGTTTTGGGATATATGCCAAAGAGAAAGTGTATCAAAACGAAAAAATTCAGGATCTGCCAAAGAATTGGAAGATGGCGAGGATATGATGATGGCGGCTCAAACTGTGAGGAAAAAGAAAATTAGAATATTACAGGGGAAGGAAATTCATCAAAAGAAGAACTAAACAAGTCATTATATACAGCAAGGGTCACCAAACTTGTTCCTGGATGGCCGGTGTCCTGCAGATTTTCGCTCCAACCCTAATCAAACACAGCTGAACGAGCTAATTAAGCTCCTACTTGGTATACATGAAACATCCAGGCAGGTGTGTTGAGGCAAGTTGGAGCTAAACCCTGCAGAGACACAGGCCCTTCAGGACAGAGATTGGTGACCCCTGATATAAAGTAATCATGACATTTGAAAAGTCCTCAGGCACACATATAAGATTAACCAGGGAAATAAACAAAACGGTTGGTGCTGTAAACATGGCTCAGTGTTTAGGACAGGGAAGAGTCCTTATAACTGTGAAATATGTAGCACACTGCAACAAATTGCTGAGTGTTCAAGAACTAAATGGAGAAAGGGTTTGGACAAAAGAGATGGGCATATCTAGTACAGTTAAAGGTGTTATCTGTGGAATCCCGACTGATGTATCAATGGAAGAGATTTTAGAAAATACAAAAGGAGGGAAAATAGTGAATGCAAAAAGATTGCTGGCAAACGAGGAGGGTCAGAGACAAGTTAGCATGTCAGTCTTACTTTCGAAGGGAGACTTTCAGATAAAGTGCAAATGGGATTTATAAGTTATTCAGTATGAGAATATGTCCTGAAACCACTGAGATGCTATAAATGCCACCGTATAGGACATGTCGCTGTGATATGTAGGGGTAAATTGAGATGCCCAAAATCTGGAGAGGAACATGAATATGAAAAATTTCCAGGTTAATACTGTAATGAAGTGTTGCAATTGTGGGGGCCCACACAATGCAGCGTATGGTGGATGAGAAGTGCAAATCAAAGCACGAGAAGTAACATATGCAGAAGCAGTAAAAGCCTGTGGAAATAGTGCTAACAAACATAAAGAGATGATAAACAAATACAGACAAGAAAGCAGTAAGATGACAGACAAGAACAAATCATACTCTTGGGAACGACTAGATGAAGGAGAACAGGGAATAGAAACAAGCAGAGGTAAACATCAATGCTGTACTAAGGAAAACACACTAGTAATGACAAAGGAAAACTTTTAGTTTTTTATCATCAAGATAGTTAAAGGGCACCTATTTGACCCCTTTTTTAAGCTGCAATATTAATATTATGGTTCTTCTGAGTGTGCCAGTTTAGGTTCAGTTCAAAACACAATTCAGATTTTTTATTATGACGTGTTAAAAAGTGCCATTTTGGGGGCGTGTACACAGTTCGTTGTTTTAGGGGCGTGTTGCTTCACATGAAAATTAGTTTCGACTTCCCGCCCAACTTAACAAGGGGGCGGAGCCAAGAGCTCCCCCGCTTTGTGTATGGCTACAGACAGGCAGACAGAGAGAAGCATCATGAGTGAGAGGACCAGCATTCAGCTGTACATGTACGACTCGGACACAGACCAAGCAGAGAGGACAAAATCATTTGTGTCTTTGTATAGTTTTACAGCCAACTGTGTGCTAGTTTAAAGCTCCGAGCTTGTAGCCTACACCGAGACTAATAACCAAGCACACTGAATTAACTTTGACTGAAGGGCATCACACCGGATGCACCGCGACACGGCGCACACATGACAGTTGAGGGTATCACACACTTGCGGCGCCGGTGTGTGTCCCCTGATAGAAACTTATGTTTAGAATTTAGAAATGCATGCTGCTGCGTGGCGCGACGCTGCTTGTCGCCGAGCGGTGCTTCTGGTGTACGACCTGATTGAGGCTATAACTAAAGGGCGTCATACACCGGATGCGTCGCTCAGTGCCACGACACGGCACACCAGACGCGCACATTCACATATTTAACATTTAAAATGAAACTATTCAGATAACGCTCTGTGGCGCGGCAGAAATATGAACAGTTTCCTGAGCAGGGCCAGCGCGTCCATAGAGGCGACCTAGACAGCAGAATAGTGAGCGAACCCCCCAATCCTCACTTTCATCCGCGACACCGCGAAATGCATGGCGCTGCGAGTCGTTAGTTTGTTATTCCCAATGAAGGGATGCACACGTGAGTCGGCGCACTCGCACTTTCCAGCTGCACCTAGTTAAGATGACGGGGAGCTTCTGTGACCGCGGGAAATGCAAACCGCTGAAGTTTAAGGAAGACCCAATGAAAAGTACACATGTATGCAAACCCACCAAAACTCACAAACACTGGCGACGAGGAGAGCGATAACGTGGTGAATGTTGAGCCCAATGAGCCTTACATCTAAACATAGAGCAAGGGTGTTTCTTTGGTGACGTCGCTTTGTCTCACACGCTGAAACTGGCGGACGTGAAACAACATACTGAGGATATGGTAATGCGCACCTGTCAATCAATATTGGTGGGCGGGGGAACCGCACTCCTACGTCAAGTTGCTGTCAATCTCAAAACCGCTTCAATTGGTCCACCATTTATATGTTGTTAAATTGAAAAAAAGGACTGAGTGTGTTTATATCACCCCAATATGTAGCTCTATACACTATACCTACACATATGTCTGAAGTTTCACAAACTAATTTCGAGAGGAGCACGTGATATGATTGAGCACGTCTGGCTTCTCATCTGTAATCAGTAATAATCCAATCAGAACGATCCAAGATCCGACTATATATGGATCATTTTCTCCTTACTGCTCTATCTTCGTTTTGGAAGAATCCCCCTTTCCACCCCATCTCCTCCTTTTCCTCCCTTTTTCTAAGGGGAGCTCTCGAGACCTACCTGATCTTGGATCCCCTGATATGCTTATTGACCGGGCGGGAGCCTTGAGCTCAAGTTTCTCCGAGCTCAGGGTTCTCTCCCGGGACAGCATGCCAAACCTGCTTAAATGCTAAGCATATCTAAGTGGGAACTCTTGAAATGTATTTTAAAAGTGGGTCATGATAGGCTAAACTTATGTGGCCTACATATAAATTTTTTACGTCTGGGCCAAATACTACATTTGCTATTTGGCCCAAGTCTTGTGTGCCACCTTAAAGACGGTACCACCTCTTCCAAACCCGGGCCATGTTTGGCCCACATGCTGTATGCCAGTGCCGGACGAATGCCTGCTGTGCCAGCTTTTTGCCAAATCTGGGCCAGAATTCTTTGCTACCTGGGTATGGATGCCTTAATAAAAGTAATTAATGATATAGAAAAAGGAGTATGAAAGAATATATGGCAGTGGTGTATTTTGATATTGAAAAGGCAGACGATACAGTATGGAGAGAAGGGCTGTTAATTAAAGTGAACAGATTAGGAATAGGAGGTCATCTGTATAATTGGTTATTACAAATTTTATTTGAAAGAACATTTGTCGTTCAGGTAGGATCAAAACAATCGTCTGAATATAATGCAGAAAATGGTATCTCACAGGGAAGTGTAATCAGCCATGTATTATTTAATATTATGATTAACAATATATTTGATAATGTGGGACTTGGGATAGGATGTGCATTATATGCAGATGATGGTGCCATATGGAAGAGGGGACGTAATATTTCGAAGGTTATTTCCTGTATTCAGACAGCTATTCAAAAGGTGGAACAGTGGACTATGGATTGGAGTTTTTAAATGTCAACAAGTAAATCATGTTGGATGTTATTTACTCATAATTCAAGGAAAATTCCCGAATATCGTGAACTAATGATATATAATAATGTATTAGAACGAGTTAAATCATTTAAATATCTGGGTATGTGGTTTGATAGAAGGTATAATTGGGGAAAAAAACATATAGATGAGATTGAAAATAAATGTAGAAATTCTTTAAGCGTGATGAGAGCAATAGCCGACAAAGAATAGGGAGCAGAAAGTATGGGATTAATGACGATATATCAAGCCATAATTAGATCTGTATTGGATTATGGATGCATAATTTATGAGAGCTTCAGCAACTTTATTAAGTAGACTAGATGAATTCCAATATAGAGCTCTTAGGATTTGTTTAGGTGCAGTAAGAACAACTTGAATTTATGCATTATTGGTGGAAGCAAATGAAATGCCATTAAATTTACGTAGAATATCATGTCCATGGTGTATTGGAAGTATATGAAAAGTTATGAGGGAGTTCATATTGCTAAGGAAACATTAGGTAATTGCTGGGAGTATGTACAGTTGCAATCAGAATTATTGAACCCCCTTTGAATTTTTTTTTCTTTTTTAATTATTTCCCAAATGATGTTGAACAGAACAAGGAAATTTTCACAGTATGTCTGATAATATTTTTTTCTTCTGGAGAAAGTCTTATTTGTTTTATTTTGGCTAGAATAAAAGCAGTTTTTAATTTTTTAAACACCATTTTAAGGTCAAAGTTATTAACCCCTTTAAGCTATTTATTTTTTCCATAGTCTACAGAACAAACCATCATTATACAATAACTTGCCTAATTACCCTAACCTGCCTAGTTAACCTAATTAACCTAGTTAAGCCTTTAAATGTCACTTTAAGCTGTATAGAAGTGTCTTGAAGAATATCTAGTCTAATATTATTTACTGTCATCATGTCAAAGATAAAATAAATCAGTTATTAGAGATGAGTTATTAAACTATTATGATTAGAAATGTGTTGAAAAAATCTCTCCGTTAAACAAAAATTGGAGAAAAAAATAAACAGGGGGGCTAATAAATCAGGGGGTTGAATAATTCTGATTGCAACTGTATATAAAAAAGGACGAGGATTTGGATGGAATGCAAACCAATTGGCAGAGAAATATCAGGTAGCAGAGATAGAGTGTATGTCTTCTAAAAGAGGAGAGATTCCATCATGGATATTTCCTGAGGTTAAAGTTGATCTAGAAATAATAGAAAAGTTAAGGGACTGGGAAGAGATGGGTGGGATAATACCAAAAATTAAAAATCATATACAAGAAAGGTTCTATGAAAGCTTACAAATCTATATAGATGGATCAAAAGACCCAGTCACAGGAGTTTCAGGCATAGGTGTATCCAAAATTAAAGATAAGAATTTCAAAAAGATGATCAGATACGTTATTAATATATTCTATAGAAACAACTGCGCTAATAATAGGACTAACATGGGTGGAAGAAATATGCCCCGAGAGGGTAGTTATGTGTTCGGATTCAGCGTCTGCATTATCATCTTTAATAACTCGCAGATCATCCAGAGAAGATTTAATTTATGAGGTATTCACACTTTTATATCGTATACTGTTGGAATATTTCATAATTCCATGTGTGTTCAATAAAACAGGTCAGGAGAGGTTTTTCTTCAATGTCAAAAATCTATTATTGTTATTGTTATTTATTATTATAATTTTTCGTCCCCTTCCTGATTTCCCAACCTCCCCTCACCTCCTCAATATTATCATTATTAGTATTACTTTTACTTTTGTTACCATTACTATTATTATTACTATTCTGACCTGTCCTCCCGTTATCTCCTCATTATCATTATTACAAGTATTTCTACCCTTGTCATTATTCAGGTTGCTGTAGTAGTAGTAGTAGTAGTCATTGTGGAAGTAACAATTGTATTTGATGTTTGGATTATTGAAGTAGTAGTTGTAGTAGTTTCTGTAGTAGTAGAGGTCGTTGGAATAGTGGTACCAGAAGTTGTAAAGGTGTTGTAGTAGTAGTAGTAGTAGTCGGTGTAGTAGTATCAGAAGTAGATGTTGCTGATGTAGATATTGTAGTAGTAGTGATTACTGTAGTAGTATCAGTAGTAGTTGGATACGTTGTTGTAGTTGTATCAGAAGTAGTAGATGTTGTCGATGTAGATGTTGTAGTAGCAGTGATTGCTGTTGTAGTAGTAGACGTTGTTGTAGTAGTATTAGTTGTAGATGTTGTAGTAGTATCAGTAATAGACGTTGTTGTAGTAGATGTTGTAGTAGTATCAGTAGTAAACGTTGTTGTAGTAGTATCAGTTGTAGTAGATGTTGTAGTAATATCAATAGTAGTAGACCCTAGTAGTAGTAGTAGTAGTGGTTATGGCTGTAGTAGCAGCTGCAGTATTAGTCGTAATATTAATAACTTTCTGTAGTAGTAGTATTTTGTTTTTTTATTAATATTATTATTATTATTATTATTATTATTGTTTTCAGGTATTACTATTGTCCTTTCTTTTTTTTTCTGTCATCATTACTATCATACATTACTAACATTGTTGTCACTCCTTACCACTGACTGTTCTCTTTCTATTTGTTTATTTATATCGATGATACTTGCTTCATTTAATGATTGTTATAGACCCTTATATATGTACCCTGACTTGTCCACCATGTTACCTTCACATACACACACACACACACACACGCACACACACACACACATACACGCACCTGCCATTACCTTACTGTATTGTTGTTGTTTTTTGTTGTTGGTTTTTTTTGTTTGTCTTTTTTTGTTTCTCAATTTCTTTGTATTTATATGATCCCAATTTGTGTACCGTTTTGCATATTCTAATTAAAAAAATAATAATAATGTCAAATATCTTAACAATTTATTGGATACAAATGAATAATTCGATTCACAGAATTCTGTTATCCTCAATGCAATGCAAAGGTTACATTAAGGAGGTGCGCAACCATTTTCAGTTCCTGACTTCAACTTAAATAGGCAGCTGATATCAACAGGTGGAGTTTAGTGGAATTCGTCACTTGTCAATCATTCTCCAGTCTTCTATTGGCCGCACCCCAGACATAAGTCCTCTTTTTGTATGAATTCTCTGCACAACATTTAAAGTATAAGACTTTCAGTGTTCAGTTGAGAGGGGTCTGGCTGCAGACTTGGTGCAGTGCAATCTGGGCTGCATCCAATGCTTTTAATGCGCTTACCTAACCCCACCCCTAACCCTACTCGTCACTGTGACGTCACTCAGTCCATTGAGTGCATTGTGTCTGAGATTGCATCGCTGAGTGATGCAATCTCAGCTTCCATCACAAAGGCTGCATCCAGATACTATTGGGTTCAGTTTTAACACCTTTCTTCAGACAGGAAGTTTCTGCAGAGCTGAATTTAATTTTGGACCAGCATGTATCTACTTCTGCAAAAAGGCTAATTATTATGCACAGCATCGCACACACAACAGTAGAAGTTCCGTTAATATATGACCCTTAAATGACAAATAATTGTTTGATGAAAAGAAAAAGAGACAAAAATAATAAAACAAATATTCCTTTTTCCTAACAATAAATAGGAAAGGAGGGACAGTAGGGTTTTGCTGGATACCTGCGCGTAAAGGAATATATGGAAATGAAACGGCTGATAAATTGACAAAGGAAGCATTGGAAAGTAATAAATTAGATATTGAAGTTCTCTTAGGAAAAGGTGAAATTAAATCTATCATTAAGGAAAATATTAAGAAAGAATGGCAAGGAATCTGGGATAGAGATAAGAAGGGATGGCATCTATATGAAATTAAAAAGATAGTAGAGACAAAAAGAAATGTATATGGTAGGAACAGAAAGGTTATATTAGTTATATTAACTTGACACACTAAATTCAACTATGTCAATACTGGGAGTTAAAGAAAACGATTTGCGTGAACATTGTAGAGTCAGAGAAACCGTAGGACATGTCATGTTTGATTGCAGGAAATATATACAAGAGAGGAGGGAATTAATAGAATATTTAAATAATAATGGACATAAAGACAGAAATTTAGAATATATATTAGTGATAACTGTTAATAGGGATAGTTTAGGGTATAGGGTATTAATACAATATCTATATAACACAGGACTGAGTGAAAGAATATAATAAATAATTTAAATTAAAGGTATTAAAGGACCTGGAGGGACTAAGTCTGGAAGCAGGAGGAGCTGAACACACGAGTCCTGATGGAGAAATTTAGGTAAGCAGAATGATATATATATTTGAACTGTAGGTGGCGGCATGTGCATATGACACCAGCCCGCCAGTAAAATAAAAGAAGAAGAAGAAGAGCTGAGGTGAGTCGTTGACGCTTTTTCTCGTGTTTACGCAACAATAAAACACACTTTACAGTTTAATAAAGCGACAATCTGCGACTAGTTTCTGCATTGAGTTCACCTCTATCTGTGTGTCTGCTGACCAAAACAATACAGCAGGCAGAGAGGAGCTCTGAGAGGACAACATGAGCTCAGTGTTTGGGTTTATCTGTGTTAGTGTGTTTGAGTTTGTCAGCGTTTGTATTAGTAATATCGCATAGTATCTGAAAGGAAACAGTGAAAATATACTACTGCAGATATGCGAATTTTAATCCAGAAAATAACGTTAAATAGTTTTTGGCGCTCTTTATTTTCCAACGGTTTTTCTGATTTCTCAGTTTCTGTACAGACGCGCGACTGATGACAATCTGATTACTTTACTGATGTGAATCCTTAAACTATACACTGATTTAAATGCAGTTTTTATTAATTGCAATGGTGATGAGTTCATCTGGTTAACACTGTAAAATGAGCTGATCTGCTGCTGAATGTTTGTTTAATGAGAGTTTATAGTCTGAGACGTAATCACATATTGTATCATGATATAACATAATGTGTTTATTTTCTCAATCAGTGTAAATGAATCAGATTTCTCTATTTCTTCTCCTGAAGCTCTGCCGCCATCAGTGAAAGACAAAGACAGAGTTTATTGAAGGACAGTGAGAAGATGAGTGATCCAGAACCCTGCAGAATTAAACAGGAAGAGACTGAAGAACTAATAGGTTTGTGTTTATTCATTACTCTTCAATAATGAGGCTGATGAACAGTGAGGTTGTTAATCCGACATTCGTCTTCGCTGCTGCATTGATCATAACTGGAGAAAACTGGACACTCACTAACCGCAGTGAAACTGACCAATCTCCAGGTCTCTCTGTGAATAAGCTTGAGTTTTCTCCTTAAGTGACTGATGAGCGTCGGCATGTTCAGATACTGTTGTTTCTCAGTTGCATGAGTTTATAAGCATGTTCAATTCAATTGGTAGCATGCACAAGATACTTCTATGCTAATCACCGCATGTGAATTTGAGATTAATAGCTTGAGCGAAAGATATTATTGAAGCGATTCTTTCAGATCACGTCTTTGTTCAAACTGTGTGATTGTCACTCGCGTGCACAATCACCGATTTACTTGTGATTTCAGGCTAGGGTTGGGCGATGTTAAACAATTTGACATTGTACGATGTGTAATGTGTAACATCATGATGGACGGTGACATCGTCATCGTAGGCGGAGATGTGGATTATTGTTAAATATCAATTAATTCATAACAAATTAATTAATTGTAGCCTACCGTTCTCTCTACCTGACCCACATGGTCTTTTCTTTACTCATAACCAAACCATAAATAAATAAAGTTGCACACAAGTTACCACCTGTCAATCACTTTTTTCCGCGGGACTCTGACATGAATAGGCGAAGTGATCTTGTTAAGTATAATGGCTTTTTCCCACAGCTGGTGGAGGAGACGAGAGTTGGTTTGGAGTTCACTGTAATTTGTCTTGTGATTGATGATAACGTCCTTATTTTATTATTATGAGGAAATAACAACAAGTAAAGATTAGGGCTCGACTGTTTCGGCTTATGCGCCCGAAATTTTATGCGACCTAAAATGTATATTTGGAAGCGTTTGTGCGAGTGCATAAATTGTTGCCGTGCGACCTGTTTTCACAGCAAAATCTTCACCACATGCATGGATTTAGGAGACATTTATGCAGGATGCGTCTTTGCACCTAAATATGCCAAACGCAGCGCTCAGGAACAGATTAAATCAGTTGTTTTGTGAACTTACTTAAGTAAAAAACGCGAGAGGTACTGTATAATCCTTCATTTAATCCTTACCATGCTGTCAGCCTTGCAAGCGGCAGCTATATGTAAAATTTAACAGCTCATGAAAAGACCGTTATTGCTATTAAGATGACATGCAAATAATAAATTATATATCAATATAAATGTGGGGCGGGGCTATGGATCGCGATGCCAGCTCAGCATCGTGAAGTTTATCAGCCGATGGCATCGTCTATCGGCCCAACCCGATTTCACGCATTTGTCAGCGATTTCTCAAAACCTGTTGGCGAGTCAAAATCGGGGTTAAAATCACGCAGTCTGAACTCGGCATAAGGTGTCAACAAGAATAGTTTGATAATGTGATGCATGCTGTACATCCAACTGACATCTCAACACGTACATGAACTCCAGCTCCATCCTGAAAAAACACATAGTGGTGTCAAAATGATCTCAATTTGAACCTTATTAAGGGTAACTATGGGAAAACTAAAGGAGATGCTGTTTAATGGAATAACTATATATATATATATATATATATATATATATATATATAAAGGCTGTCAATTGATTAAAAAAATTAACTAATTAGTCACACTTTTTTTGTGATTAATCATGATTAATCACGAATCCCAAAAAAAATCCAAAATACAGGCATTGCAAATATGTAAATTGGAAAATAATAATAATAAAGTATTGAATACAAACAATTGTATTCATTGTAAAGTTGTATTGCGAGTTGAGAACATTAATTATAAAGTAGAAACAATTTTGCTTAGTCCTCCTTAACATTTAGCCAGTTACTAAGACAGTCCAGTCTATTGACATTAGACAACACACACACACACACACACACACACACACACAAAGAGAGAGAGAGAACGCGCAGTATAGTGCACTTCCTTCAGGTGATGCGACCTTAATTGTTTTATACTGAAACTTTCCTTCTAAAAGTCTTCATTGGTCTTATCCATATTTCTTTGCACATTAAACACAAGCAGGGCAAGCTGAACTGGCGCTCTAAGCAAACGGCAATCAAGCCGCCCTCAACCCGAAAGTGAAATAGAAAGTGACCAGTTCGCGGATGAAAGTGAGGACCGGGAGGGAGGGGGTGGGTGTCACGGATGAAAGTGAGGACCGGGGGGCTCGCTCACTATTCTGCCGTCTAGGTCGCCTCTATGGACGCGCTGGCCCTGAACACACGTCGGCCACAACAGGAAAAAAAAACTGCAACTGCGTTAAATGCGGTAATTTTCAAACTGTTCAATAGCGTTAAATATTTCAAATTAATCAAGTGCGTTAATGCGCTAATTTTGACAGCCCTAATATATGTGTGTGTATATGTGTGTGTGTGTGTGTATATATATATATATATATATATATTAGTGGGGGGGCCGTTATCGGCATTATTGCAGACTATTGCATGATAAAAAATATGGCCGTTAATCTATTGACAAAGTTTGGTTGGGAGCTGGGACTATTCTACGCAAGCTATGATGACTTTCACCTTGATATTTTAGCGCGGATGTATACCTGACCGTTGAGCTGTCTGACAAAAAAGTGGCCATCAAATCAGCAGGATGCCTTTTTGGATATTTTACTTACTTCGAAGACACTACTGACTACGCTTACATGGACATCTGTAATCTAGTTGTTTGACAATAATATAATTGAGGTGTTTACGTCAAGTGCTTTCATGTCAGAGTTTCCTGTAATTTTGGGTGACTAACTGCAGTTCCGCAGTTTCCCTTTAACTCATGAACATTTCGTTCATGCCCCGTGACAGACTGGGGTATTAGACACAAATAAGGAGTAAAGGACGCTACATTCATCGCTACATACAAAATTTGCTACATTGATCTCCTATTTAAAGGAGCAGTGGCAGCATATCAGCAAATCAGTTACATTCCCGCATAAAACATGCTTTCTAGCGTGAAGATGCTGCACACTTATTATCAAATTCATTTAACTACGGAAGATCTAGTTGCATGTGGTGTGGCTTTGCTCCACTTAATTATCCAATGTGTCCATATGCCTGAAATATTCTGAAGCAGACTGTTTTGTATTGTCGCATGAGATTCCCGCTTTTTTAAAGAAAAAACTAAATATAACATTGAAGCACATCAGTAACTCTCCAGTAACTTTTTAATGTATGTTCCTGTAAGAAAACAGTGTAAATAATTGGAAATCCGGCGACCGTAATATTAAAACCCTTGGGAACAACTGTGGTCGGAATCGAAGTTCACAGGACTGTGTTCTCTGAACTCCTCTCAAGCGGTGGACTTCTACATTCTGATTGCTTGCCGCCGAACCGCGTCACAGCTCATTACCATAAAGTTGACTTGATTTCAACTCTCCTCGACGTCCACACCGGCGAAGACGCGCCGCACTGCTCCTCGCCGCTTATCACCGCCGGCTCCCATTGAAAATGTATGACTTCCGGCTACTCTGACGCTCTCGCTGCTTTCGGTGTGAACGTACAGTAAGGACTGGTGAGAGTGTTATGGAATTTAATAACTCACGCCGAATGAAAAGAAATAAACATCTGCATTTTGCGATGTGTGTGCCTGTGCGCGGTCCTTTACTGACAGCCGCGTGTGTGGATCTTGTCGCAAAGTATGGCAAAAAGTCCTACATGACGGTAATAGTTTGATTGCGGTGCTTCAATAATGCCACTAATATCTGCATACTCCACGTCTTAATTCAATTTCTGTTTAGTTCAGTTATGACACTGTTTTGGAGCATATGTAGACCTACAATTCAACATTCATGTTTAACTGAATAAACAGTTAGCAAACACAAGTACATCTTATTGAACATCAATAATTTTCATCACCAATTATCATAGTGGAACAGTTTCTCAAGCAGTTTGTGATGCATTTTGGAAACAGGAGCCCCTGGTCTAATGCGCCACTTGTCTTGAGAAATCCATTTTCAAAGACTTACTTTTAGTCATTATTTGGGTAGCACACATATTCCTAATGCCTTCGGGAAATGAAGTTTCAGGTGTGTGAAGTCAGAATTATTAGCCCCCTGTATATTTTTCTTCAATTTCTGTTTAACAGAAAGAAGATTTTATCAACACAACACATATCTTTAACATGATGACAGCACATAATATTTGACTAGATATTTTTCAAGACAATAGTATCCAGCTTAAAGTAACTTTTAAAGGCTTAGCTGGGTTCATTTGGCAAGTTCGGGTAATTAGTGTACGGATCACAACCCACAGTTCGGAGCGCACGTGACCCACGTATAAAAAATTTTTTGGATTTCTAGGTTAATCCAACATTTATAAGAGAGATCACCTCTTGCGTCATTTAAATCACACGTATGAAAGCATTTTGGCTTCCCCATAAAATATACTGATGACAGGAAAAGTTGTGGTGGGACCTAAATGCTTTCTTAGGTTATTAAAGGTGTTTTCTGTCACTGCTTGTTTAGCCTGCAATAATGCATTCAGTGTAAAGCTGCACAATTAAACATTAAAAGATTGTGATCTCAAACCTGCGCAACATGATTGATAAAAAATAATCTGAATATGTTTTTTAATCCTTCAAAGCACTGCATTCAGATCTGCATTTGATCGAGTGAGATTCTTTTTTTTTTTTTAGTGAGTTACAAACAATTAAACAGCACAGAAGTGCTGGAAGAACAGTTTATAGTTCAGATATAAACACTGATGTTTATGGTAAAGATTAAAATCACTGTTTAATGAAACATGACGCTGGTGAATGTTGTCCCAATAACATTGTGTAACCAATAGGTGGTGACAAACAACCATCAAAGTTATGTCACTAAATAGATTTTCAAAAATGATCCACCTATAATGAAACATGGAAGTTTTGTTTGTGAATTGTTGAATCAATAATTAAAAATGAATATGATCTGTTGATCAAGATGTTAGATTTCTATATTTAGCATTATCAGCAACAGTAGCAAAGATCATATTTCATATTTTCTTTTTTCTTTTTAGCTGGTTGTTGATTTTTATTTTTTATTCATATTACAGGTTTTAAGTTCTGCATGTTAAAACAAATGTTTTTTTGTATAAAACCAGTAAAATTTTGTGTAAACAGAGGCAAATGACATTTTGTGACATTGTCATGTCTTTTTTGCTGATCCGAAAAAATGGTCTGATCCGTGACTCAGACTGTAGTGTGATCCGAACTGTGAGATTTGTGATGCGTTACACCACTAGTAATTAGGCATATCATTACCGATGGTTTGTTCTTTAGAAATTCTAAACAAATATTGCTTAAAGGGGCTATGAAATATTGACCTTAAAATGGTTTTATAAACATTAAAACTGCTTTTATTTTAGCCCGTATAAAAACAACTTTCACCAGAAGAAAAAATATTGTAGGAAATACTGAGAGGGAGAGGCAAGGTAGTAACTATTAAGGCCCAATCCCAATTCTATTTTTGTACCCCTTCCCTTTGGCCCTTAAAACTGAGTGTTAAGGGGAAGGGCTTCAAAATTTACCCCTAAGAATTGGGACAGCACTACAGCATCTGCACATGTCATCATATGTCATCACGATCTCTTGCTTCGTATAAGGTCATACAGTGGCGACTGCTGTAGTTATTCCAGTTGCTTTATTTTTTGCTGTTTATCTTCAGGAAATCTCTGAAGGCATATATTATGTTATCATAACGATCTAATGTGGCCATATTCATCATGTAAACACACCAAAAACAACATTAACATTATAGCAGACACTGTATGAAGCCACTAGACTTTTCTGACAGGGTGTTCGAGTGTCAGAATGTTGTGGAACTGCTGTACAGGAGTTATTATTAGGGATTATAGATCGCCAAATTTAGCGTTTTTTATTTTAGCTTTTTTTTTTTGTTGTTTTTTTTTATAAAAGCATGACGGTAAAACATGAACGCTGTTATGAATATATTAAAACGTGTTTGTTTGTTGTAAAAATTTGTAATAATGAGAAAAAATACAAATTTGTGGCTCTCCTTACTTCCGGGTGCAGCGAAACTGTCGTTATAGCTGATGTATTCTGGGAAATTTTCTTACACCTTGGTTTCGAGTATGGTCTTGAAAAATCTTCGTTCAAAGGGGTGTATACCCCTTACCCTTAGCCCTACGCCTTCAAGCTAAAGAAATTTGGGACACCCCTACCCCTCATTTTGCGCGTTCCCGTGAAGGGGAAGAGCTAAGGGGTAGAATTGGGATTGGGCCTAAGTACTAGTAACTATTTACTTGAGTAATTTTTTTATCAGATACTTTTTACTCTCTTAACTTTTAAGATTGTTACTTTTACTTGAGTATAGATTTTGGATACTCTGCCCACCTCTTCCCACGGCACATAAATGGTTAACTACATGCAACGAACAAAAAATGTGATTTTTAAAAATATTTGTTTGTTTCTTTCAACGGGATAAAGTAAAACATTAAAATGTCTGTTGAAATAAACACAGAAATTCTCCATTTCTCTTATGATATTCATGTGCACCCACTGACAGGTAAAATCTGCTGCTTTTTCTCTCTCAGGTTTAAGTTTCTTTATTAGCGTGACATTTTCTACTGTTAAACTTAAAAAGATACTTCATCCAATAACTGATTGTTTTGTACCATTTTTGGGTGAACTTTCCCAATAAATCTATGCTCCAAAGTATTCAACAATTTAGGTTGAAATGTCATATTGTGTATTTTAAAATAGCACAATGGATTTAAATGCGAAAAAGTACAAACAGCATATATAAACATAAAAATGCATATTGAAAGTGCTGGAATTTAAAGTTGGAAAAGGTGTAAGAACCCTGTAGACTCTTAAAATGTGACTTATTAATTTTCAGATGTGATTGTGAAGGAGGAGAGTGAAGAACTGAGTGAAGATGAGGAGAAACATCATGTCAAAAGTGAAGAAGAAACTCAATCAAACGCTGAAGATAGTTTTTCAGTGGAAAGAACAGCTGTGAAACGTTTCACCTGCATTGAATGTGGAAAGAGTTACAGCCGCAAAGCCAGTCTCAAGATTCACATAAGGATTCACACTGGAGAGAGACCTTACCAGTGTTCACACTGCGACAAGAGATTCAGTAGTTCAGAAAACCTGAATTCACACGAGAGGACACACTCAAGACAGAGACCTTATAAGTGTTCACACTGCGACAGGAGTTTCAGTCGTTCAGAAAACCTGAAAACACACATGCTGATCCACACTGGAGAGAAAACACACAAATGTGATCAATGCAACAACACATTTTTGAGGGCTTCAGAGCTGAAGATCCATCTTAGAGGTCACGCAAACGAGAGGCCTTATATATGTTTTGAGTGTGGAAAGAGTTTTACACAGAAATCACATTTAAAAGACCATCAGAAGATCCACACTGGTGAGAGAGAGTTTGTGTGCTCTGATTGTGAGAAGACTTTTAGAAGAGCTGAACACTTAAAACGACACCAGAGGATCCACACTGAAGAGAAAACCTATGAGTGTTCATACTGTGACGAGAGATTCAGACTGGCTGGTGCCCTTAAACATCACAAAATGATTCACACTGGAGAGAAACCTCACAAATGTGATCAATGTGGCAAGTCATTTTTGAAGCCTTCAGAGCTGAAGATCCATCTTAGAGTTCATACAAAAGAGAAGCCTTTTTTATGTTCCGAGTGTGGGAAGAGTTTTATTGCAAATAAAGACTTGAAAAAACACCAGAAGATCCACACTGGAGAGAAACCGTACGAGTGTTCATATTGCAACAAAACTTTCAGACGGTCAGGACACCTGAAAATACATGAGATGATCCACACTGGAGAGAAACCTTACGTCTGTTCACACTGCAATAAAACATTCAGACGTTCAGAAGACCTGAAAACACACATGATGCTCCTCACTGGAGAGAAACCACACAAATGTGATCACTGCAGTAAAACTTTTTTGAGGGCTTCAGAGCTGAAGAGACATCTTCGAGTTCATACAAACGAGAAGCCTTATTCATGCTCTGAGTGTGGAAAGAGTTTTAGACAGAAGTCACATTTAAAAGAGCATCAGAAAGTTCACACTGCTGTGAGAGAGTTTGTGTGCTTTGAGTGTGAGAAGGGTTTTAAGAAAGCTGCAGACTTGAGACGACACCAGATGATTCACACTGGAGAGAAACCGTACATATGCACTGAGTGTGGGGAGAGTTTCACACGATCATCAATTCTTAATAAACATGTAGAGATCCACACTGGAGAGCAAAATCACTAATTTAAAAAAGGAGAATGATATTTCCCTTTCTGAAAACTCTACTCTGTATTCACACACAACAGGCTAATGTGAATGCAAGCTCATAGAACACTGTCATTGTCTTATAATAGGCATTTATTTTTAACTAATGATCCCAACGACTCCAATATGATTTTGTTCAGTGATTCATATTTTTCAAAATCTTCCTTTGAGTGACGCTAATCTGCGGTGATTGGTCTGATGACCCAGTCTGTTGTGATTGGTCGATTGCGTTCAACGATAGAAATCGCCCACCACGGCTTATCAATATACTGGAGCAACTATAACGTCAGTTTGTATGCAAACACCTGTAAGCAGTTAGCATGTTAGCAGTTCTGGTTCCCTCTTCTCAGAGTCAGTGGGTTTTTTGAATAGGATTTTGGTTAAATGGCTTAAATGAGTTTGTGTTTGCCACAAACCTTAAGATACTTTCACGTTTTATTCTTCGACACTAAACACATCACTCTTGACTTTTTAAATCGGTTCTGCTTCTTTAAAAGACGGCTGCTCAATGGGACTACAGGCAATGTCGGACTCATTATACGTCATCGAGCTGAACTGTTCTGGAACGAAGCCCGCTTTTACAGCTTGTGTTGTGCGTTTGGATTTGTCTGTTTTTTGGTTAATTATTTTCGTAAGTGTTTTATAGTTTGTAGTGTTTCTCTAATTGTGGATTCATATTGTGTGTAGATAATGCTTCACTTGTAGAGATCGTCATGACATATTAATTTGTTGATCATTTATTTTAATAAAACAGTTTAATGAAGATACTGCTGACCATAGTGCAGTCTGACTCTTGCCTGCTCTTCGACAAATCAAACTGACGGGACTCGGAGGGCCACGCCCTCCACATTTACATGCATGCCTACTTTAGGTCATTCATCTGGACCTGATGAGCAGCTGACGTCATCAAGAAAACGCGACTCATATTCAACTCTGAATGTGCTCAAAGTTCTAAGGTCATTAATTTTCACGCCTCAGGCTGCGTTTGATAAGCTAAATTTGGGACTTTTATTTTGAAAATGTGAGCTCCAGATTGCTTACTGTGTGTTACTGGGCAACGACAGTTCAAAATCACTTCAAGAGGCGAAATGTAAGATTTACAGATTACACATTTCTTCATCTCCTCTCTGAAGAGGCATAAGGTATGTTTAGTTACATCTTTTGTTAATGTATTGTATTTATTATGACATTTGAAGCTCATGTTTCATCAAACACATGTCGATGCTGAATCATATCAAATCACTCAGCTCATCTGTTAATGCAGAGGTTGATACTAAGTTCTGGCTGTGTGCTTTTTTTTTTTTTTTTTTTGACAACATAGCTTCAAAATACAACGCAATACATCTTTATCGCTCTTATTTGTCAAGATTATTTGTAATTCAACCTAGAGCTGTAAGGGTCCGAGCCCGACAGGTACATTTTGATTGACAGCTTTATAAAGCCCGAACCTGTTTAGAACCAGATATTATCCAAATGTGCACGTGCACACAGCTCTTTTGCCTTTTTTCAAAAAAAGTCATTTATGTTTTTAACATAATTTATTCGTAACAAACATAAGCTAAAGGCCACTTGGAAGTTGGAACAAAGAAATAAAGTAAGTCCTCTGTAACATCTCAGCACTCTAAATAGGCCTAGGTACATGCACTTAGCCTTTAAATTGGCCAACACACCAATAAAAAGAAGTCTTTCTTAACAAATTAAATTCTAAATTATGATGGGTATTTGGCAATAACGAAATTAAGATAAAGGCTTTGCGGGATTTGTTTCGCCACTTCTCTTCACAATCTGGCCTTAAGGCGACGGTGAAGCTTAAAAGAATAATGCCAACAATAACCTGTATACTCTGTCTACATTATGATTTTATGATTTAATTAATATTTATTTATAATTTAAAAACCCTTTACTCACTAAGATTAGGCTACGTGTTTTTGTGGAGTAACATTATTGAATCCACTTAGCGCAGTCCTGCGCTCAGGATGGTGCTTCCAGCAGTACTGAACACCCTTTCACTGCTGCTGCTACAGGTGGAGATGCATAGTTCTGATCTGGCTAATTTTGCAAGTTTTGGGTATTGTTTGTTCATCTACCAGCCAAGAACATCCATTTAATTTTCCATGACAGCAGTTTCCGTGTAGCGAGTGACCTCGGCATCTTCCCTGTCAGCTTGATGTACATACGTTGCTGTTTAGCGCTCTACTGTATTATGCAGTGTATGAGTGATCACCGAAATACCTTGGCGGCTAGAATGATTGTTCTTTTTGGACTGTTCTGTTCTTTTCTGGCGGCTGGCCTGACCGCAGTCAAAATTCACTCTTTTTAACTTCTTCGTCATCATTTGTTTCACCTTTGCAGGGATGGATTTTAATGTAGCAACAAACGATTTGATTACTTTCTCGCGCTAATCGAAATGCATCACATGACTATTTACTGCGCAAGCCAAATCCGACTCGACCCCGTCTAAAATAAAACCCGTCGGGTTCGAGCAAAGATCTTCAGCTCTAATTCAACCATTATTCACAACAGATCTGGTGAGCAAAATAGGTTAAAGTTACTGTGATTGGGTTTGTATTTGTCCATGTTCAGCTTACATCATGCTCTGTGTAAGTGTGTGTCTGTAAGAGCTGAGCTCATTAATATTCACGACACAAACCATACAGTATATGGTCAATCATGGACCTTCTGATTCTAGAAGTATTTTATGGAGTAATAATTGAGCATATTAAACTGTTTCTGGAGATTTTTTTTTTACTTACCAAAGCCAAAAACCTACTATGTAGATATCAGAGAACAATTTAATTTAATAAACCAATGCAGTATATGGCACCTTTAACATAAAACTAATAATAGCATTTTTGATAGATGATATATGTTTGTGCATTTTTTTCATTATTTTTCTTCATTTGGTGTTATTTTTTTAAATAATTGTATTATTATAAACAATTTTTTGTTTCTTCAGGAATAGTTTATTTTAGACATATGCCTATTACATTTGCTTTTTAAATTTGTTAAATGCATTTTTAACAACCCTTTAAGTGCCTAATATAAAGTTTCACCTCACATGATAGATTATTGTGTTTTTTTTCTACATTAGCGATTTTTTTTTTTTTTGGCTTGTCAGCTTTTAATTTGCCGCTTTTTTTGTTGATTCGCCGTTGCTCCCGCCTCGCCGCGATGACGTCAGCACTGACGCGTTCATTTGGCGTCGAGTCTTCAGAGCTGAGGTGAGTCGTTGACGCTTTTTCTCGTGTTTCCACAACAATAAAACACACTTTACAGTTTATTAAAGCGACAATCTGCGACTAGTTTCTGCATTGAGTTCACCTCTATCTGTGTGTCTGCTGACCAAAACAACACAGCAGGCATAGAGGAGCTCTGAGAGGAAAGTATGAGCTCAGTGTTTTACTTTTTTTGTCTGTTGGAGTTTATTAGTGTTTGTATGAGCAATATCTTAAAGTATCTTAAGGGAAACAATGGGAATAAATGTGTATGTAGTTTGATGCAGAGACATTAAATAGTTTTGGCGCTCTTTATTTTAACGGTTTTTCTGATTTCTCAGTTTCTGTACAGCCGCTAGACGCTCTTGATAACACTATATACTGATATAAATGCCGTTTTTTTTAGTAATTACGATAGTGACGAGCTCATCCTGCAAACACTGTCTAAAATGAGCTGATCTGCTGCTGTTTAATGAGTGTTTTAGTCTGAGGCTCATCAATATTCAGATCTACAATTTTAAGTTAATTTTATTGGCGTCACCTGACTTAAACTAATCACATATTGTATCTCAAGATATAACATCATAATGTGTTTATTTCTTCAATCAGTGTAAATGAATCAGATTTCTCTGTTTCTTCTCCTGAAGCTCTGCCATCATCAGTGAAAGACAAAGACAGAGTTTATTGAAGGACAGTGAGAAGATGAGTGATCCAGAACCCTGCAGAATTAAACAGGAAGAGACTGAAGAACCAATAGGTTTGTGTTTATTCATAATCATAATCCTGATTATAAGTTCTCCTTATAATTACTGCAGTATTTAACATTTGCACATTTAAAAATTGCACATATTAATTGCACTGATTCATTCATTTGAACTGTACATACCCACTGTACATATACATTTGTAATCGTTTATCTATCGGGTGTCAGTTTGTCATTTCCAACAGAGGCGCGCGATTTTTTTAGCCACACCTAGTTGAAAACATCTTAACTTTTCCAAATGCTGCGAGCGCATCGCGATTCACGCAAGAGCAACCAACCAATCTGCTTCAAACTTTGTATAGAATATACACATTTCAGTATTAACGGCAGACTAGTTACCTCAGACAAACAGCGCACCCAAACATTGCAGTGCTTTTTACTTTTCTTCATAAACTTGTATCGAAACCGCAGCAATGGTTTGTTCATTTGTCATTCTCTAAAAAACGCTTGATGGTCACCCAGTTACGAGAGGTGCCAGGGAAGCGAGCAAAGTCCATTGTAAATGGTCAAGGAAACCATGCGCTCGTGCTTGTCACTTCAGGTTAGAACAACAACATTCCAGCCACTAGCACCCCATCTAAAAGATTTTTTAGCATAGGGAGTACTATAGTCATTGAACTTCACAATTTGTAATGTTGCAGTATGTATTTGAATAATGGCTGGTTCCTTTACTTGAAAGCTCAGATTTGATTATCATAATTTATTTTATTTGCAGTTTGAGGTTTACAGTATCATTATTACTCACAGCTTAAAGTTTGCTTTGATTGTTCAGTATTTACGCTTTACCATTGCACACTTTCAGGTCATGAAAAACCTGGAAAAGTCATGGAATTTTGACATGGCATTTTCCAGGCCTGGAAATGTTTTGGAAAAACTGAAAAACCCACAAAGTTTTGAAAAAGTCATGGAAATTAGTTTAACAAATGTCTGTGTACTTAAATATAGGTTAGTTGTCTTTACTTCTTTTCTGTCCATGGTCCAACACATGCTCTCACATCCATCTGGGCCAATCGCCCAGGAAATTAAGTAGTGAGGCCGAAATCATGTCACGTTTCCACTGTCGGGCTAGTGGCTCACAGCGCATCACGCAAACCCCACCCCAAAACATCCCCTGAATCAAATGTCACACAACCCGCCCACTTTAACGGGAATCAGGCAGATAAAGCACACCATCGCATCATCATGAAACAATTAAAAAGAAGATAACCAAGCAAACAAATAACACGTTACTGTACAGCATTACATTATATGTTTATATGCACAGGCCTATGCGTTTTCCATTTATTATATTTGTTTACTCACTGACCGACTGTTGCCTTCGTGCATCGAGTGGTCTCGCTACTAACAGAGGGACCCAGCGCAGTGAGCGCACCCATCTATAATATAAAACCACAGAAATTCTCCGGTAATAACTCGGTATGAAATGTATTTTATAACATCCTCGTTTTGATAGACGTCGTCAAACATTCTGCCCAAATGCTCCGGAGAGACTTAAATTTTTCCCTGAGCTATGTCACTTTTTTCATTGCGTTCGGCAGCTACTCACTAATGAAGCTCTACATTTAACATTTCTTTTTTAAATTTTACCACGTCATATAAAACATAAACACTTGTTTGAGGACATAGAGCACATTTTGTATTTGCAGTTTTCCCCAATCCGTTTGGAAAGCGGCGCTGCAGGACTGGATGACAGAAAAAAAAAGATAATTTCTGCTTTCACTCACCCAAAACCCAGCGTGCCCTGTTTGAACGATTTGATTAATATCATCATATCCAAATACTTTATAAATAATTTATAAATAAACCTCCTCCGGTGTTTATTGTTTTAGAAAATATCTAAAATCCTTTTTTCTGATTGGCCTTTGTCAATTAAAAGTTTAATATGGCTTTAAATTGGTTTAACTTTTGTATTGTGTATATATATACCTAAATTGTTTTAGCTTTTGTTTGTTTTATATTGGTTTATTTATGTAATCTGATTTTATTATATTCGATATTTGTAATTCTTTAAATTATTTCAATATAGATTAGGCTATTTTATATGACACTATTGTTTTGAGCCTACAAAAGTGGACACGTAATTTGTAAAGTTTTATGTCTTTCTGTTGTATTCATATTTTGTATTATCTCCAAATTAAATACAAAAAGAAAGAAGCCGTTCGCGGCATCAACAGATCTGTCAAGCGAGCCCTTTTTTGCCTGGTCTCACACATACAGGCATCTAAACGCGCATGTGTCATGCACAAGCACACCTTATAAACTTGACAAAAACTCTCGACAACCTTTAATATGGTGTAAAGATTATTATGCGTTATTGAAACATCAAGGAAATGTCACTTATAAATTAAAACTTTATTATTTTATGCAACAGCCTTGCATTTAAAAGGGAAACATAAGGGTGATCATAAGCAAAAAAAAAGGACCCCTAGCCTATAAAGACTGATTTATACTAAATGCACAGCCTACGCGTTTACGCATAGCCCTCGCAAAAAAATGCTACGCGTAGCGCAAGCTCTATGATTGGTCGGCTTGGTAGCGCTGACGAGTGTGGGTGGAGGTGCGAGCGTGATGCAGCGAGTGTTTACAAGCGTGTAGTCCTGTGAAGGAGCTCCGGATGGTTGTTTTGTGTTTACCTTATGATTAAAGTTGTTGCACGTCCACCAGTTCCCGCCTCAAATAAGCAAGTTTGAGCCACTTGTATATTAAGGAAGTGTTCAGAAAAAACAAAACACTAGTGAAGAAACTCGACTCAGAGAAACATAAACACCTACTGCCAGCTAGTGTTTCGGAAGTGTATTGCAGAGAAACAGAAACTGCGTGCAGAAGTATAAATGCACGGCTACGCGTAAGGCTTGCACCGTGGGTCACGCCGATCACTTGACGCAGAACTATTTTATGGAATAGCCTAAACTGATCAGCTATATGTTTTCTTTCCCTAATTTATTTATTTGTTTTCTGCATGTACTCATGTGCAATCGGAAAACTAGTGTAATGACGGCATGCCATCTTTACCAGACTTGGGCAAAGTCCGCCTCTCCTTTTACTCTGCCCCGAAGCCCCAGCTGGCCTTCTTTGGCTCAAGGTATTCGGCAGGCCGAAAAAGGCTGGCTGCGAGAAAGCCCCGCTTTGGCCCAATTAGCCTCGGAAGTGACAGTGGAAACGCGACTGGCCCTGGTTCGCTCGCTTTAGGTGCGATAGTGGAAACGCGGCTATTGTCTAATTAAATTTCACATAGATATATAAAAATTCATTTTAATTAAATAGATTGTTGCATGTTTTATGATATGCTGTAATAACGTTGAACATGCATCACTTTTCTTATTATTTACCATGTATACGTAGACATTACATGAAACTTTAGGTCATGAAAATGTACTTGAAATTCCTGTAAAACTCTTTGAATTTTAGTAGTAAAAATGTGTATGAACCCTGCACTTTGTAACATTTTATTGTCAAGTTTAAGAGTCCCTTTAACACTTTTATTTTATTATAAAGAGATCAGATATTTTGTTTAAATATTTTTGGTTTTGACTATTAAAACTATTTGCGTTAGTAATGTTAGTCAATTAAAATAAAAGTGGTTAAATAAAAAAAAATCCTAATATTCCTAAATGTATTGTTAAAAATATTCAATGATTATCGATATCAATGCAATGCAATCGATATCGATGCAATATTGCCCAGCCCTAATTTAAACAAATTTTGTGCATTCGATGGAAACATGTTGCACATTCAGCGTTATTCAGCGTTATTGTGTTTGCATTGACTGTTTATGTAATCTCTACTCGCATGATTACTTACTCTCATTAGACGGTAAAGAGCCCCTATAATGCGTTATAAAAGGTGGCCCAATCTGTGGTTGGGCTCATGAGGAGTGAACCAGAGAGATTCAGTACAAGCGAAGCGATTACAAGTTACAACACACAATTAAATGCATATTTTGCAAGCTGAAGAAAACAAGATGTTTTAATCAGATGTACAGGTTGTGCTTCCCCTAGGTTTGAAATATACCTGCGGTGGTTGCTGGATTAAAACGCCTTTTACCCACGGCACATAAATGGTTAACTACATGCAACAAACAAAAAATAACGTGATTTTTAACCATATTTCTATTTATTATGGTATGAAAATGTGTGTTATACACTGTTATTATATGATATGATATATTCATGTGCACCCACTGACAGGTAAAATCTGCTGCTTTCTCTCTCAACACCCACAGATACAAACACATCCAGTTCTTGCACAGTCACATTTTAAAATGCCTTCTGTCAATCGTGATAATTGCACCCGGTCTCGGTTCAAAGCAACCGTGCCTAGTTAGAGCATATCCTAAAATGTGTTACGTCTATGAAGGTCTTACACATCTCAGCCAAACACATTATTCATGATCATTTGACTGTACGGATAAAAACTAGACTCTTAAAATGTGACTTCATTTTCAGATGTAATGGTAAAGGAGGCGAGTGAAGGACTGAATGAAGATGAGGAGAAACATCATGTCAAGAGTGAAGAAGAAACTCAATTGAAGGTCAGACATGGTTCATCAATTAAAAAAACTGCTGTAAAATGTTTCACCTGCACTCAGTGTGGAAAGAGTTTCAGCCACAAATCCAGTCTCAAGATTCACATGATAATCCACACTGGAGAGAGACCTTACAAGTGTTCACACTGTGACAAGAGATTCAATAATCCAGGACACTTGACATCACATGTGCTGATCCACACTGGAGAGAAAACACACAAATGTGATCACTGCGGCAAAACATTTTTGAGGCCTCCAGAGCTGAAGAAACATCTCAGAGTTCATACAAACGAGAGGCCTTATTCATGTTCAGAGTGTGGAAAGAGTTTTTCACGACAGTCATATTTAAGTGAACATCAGAATATCCACACTGGTGTGAAAGAGTGTGTGTGCTTTGAGTGTGGGAAGACTTTTATGAAAGCTAAACACTTGAAACGACACCAGAGGATTCACACTGGAGAGAAATCTTTTGTGTGTTCACACTGCAATAAAACATTCAGACATCCAGGATACCTGAAATTACATGAGAGGGGTCACACTGAGTCATTCACCTGTACTCAGTGTGGGCAGAGTTTCATACGATCATCAAACCTTAATAAACATGTGCTGCACCACACTACAGAGAAAAATCGCAGAATAAAAAAGCTCAGTGAAATTGCCCTTTCTGAAAACTCTACTCTGTATTCACAAACACCAGATTTCTCAGTTAAACAGCCCGTGTTATGCATTATAAAAGGTCCTATTTTGGTTTTGGGGTCTCCAACAACAGGCTGATGTGAATGCAAGCTCATAGAACACTGACATTGTCTTATAATAGGCATTTATTTTTAACTAATGATCCCAACGACTCCCATATGATTTTGTTCAGTGATTCATTTTTTCCAAACTTTTCCTTTGCTTGACGCTAATCTGCGGTGATTGGTCTGATGACCAAGTCTGTTGTGATTGGTCGACTGCGTACAATGCACGACTGATAGGAAACTCTCACCATGGCTTATCAATATACTGGAGCAACTATGACGTCAGTTTATATGCAAAAACCTGTAAGCAGTTAGCATGTTAGCAGTTCTGGTTCCCTCGTCTCAGAGTCAGTGGGTTATTTGAATGGGATTTTGGTTAAATGGCTTAAATAAGGTTCGTGGCGAACACAAACTCAGGATACTTTCACATTTTATTTTTCGACACTAAACACATCACTCTTGACTTTTTAAATCGGTTCTGCTTCTTTAAAAGACGGCTGCTCAATAGGGCTACAGGCGATGTCGGACTCATACGTCATCGAGCTGAACTGTTCTGGAACGAAGCCCGCTTTTACAGCTTGTGTTGGGCGTTTGCATTTGTCTGTTTTCTGGTTAATTATTTTCATAAGTAGTGTTTTATAGTTTGTAGTGTTTCTCTAATTGGAAATTGATATTGTGTGTAGATAATAGGCATGGGCCGGTATAAGATTCTGACGGTATGATAACCTTGGATAAAAATATCACGGTTTCACAGTATTGTGATTACTGCTCTAAAATATATTCTTTTAAAATGTCTGGGTAAAAAACTAAAACTTTTTTTCTCTTTGAAAACAATATATATATATATATATATATTTTTTTCTGCTGGAGATACAGTTGTCCTAAAAACAACAAAAAAATGTAAATAAAAAAATCTTACACATACCTTAGGAACGGTAATACAGACAAATTTGGCAGTTTTAAATCCTTGACTTTAAATACCAAACCGCGGTATTGCTTGAAAATGGTTATCGTCCCATGCCTAGTAGATAATGCCTTCACTTGTAGAGACCGTCATGACAGATTCATTTGTTGATCATTTATTTTAATAAAATGATTTTATGAAGATTCTGCTGACCATAGTGCAGTCTGACTCTTGCCTGTTCTTCATAATACAAATGTGTGAATAAGTGTGTAAAGTGTATTAAATTGTTTGCTGACATTTTAACATGATCGTTTTACATTAACAGAAATCTAATGATATTTTCGTCATTTTTTGATTGACGTTTGTGTTTTTATTATTATTTTAATAATTGTATTCTTACATTTTATTAAACTAATTTTAATTTCTTCAGGAATAGATAATTTTAGTCATAATCTGTCACCCATCTACTATATGCCTATTACGTTTGCTTTTAAATTAAAGTGCATTTAACAATGTTTTAAGTGCCTATATAAAAGTTTAACCTCTCATGATTGATGTGTTTTTTAACATGCAATAGCGATTGTTTTGGCTTGTTTGCAGAATTTTGTTTGGCGCGTTTTTTGACAATTTTCCATAGATATATATACTAGATATCACATAAGGACCCTAAGCATGCCTCAATAGCGCCGCCACATTGGTACAGTGCTCCTAGGACAAATGTCATTCAACAGCACTAGTCAAGACAGTGTGTCAATGTGAAGATGCCGGACTTTAGCGATGTGTACAGGTGTAGTAACAAGCAAACAAAGCACAAAGTCAGAGCATTTCATAGGTAAGATTTCGTTATTTATGTTTTTGTATGTTATGAACTTTTGTGCTCGACAAGTAATGTTATTGATGATAATACTCTGCAGTGACCATAAGGCAAAGTAGCACCAACTCGCACTAAATTCTAAGCTTATGCTAGTTTTGTTGAATAAAATGAGCAAACAATGTTATGAAATATGACAAGATGCTGGGGTGCCAGAAACGTGTATTATTGTCAGCTAAGTAAATGAGTCGTTCATAATGGAGATTTATTCACAAACGAATCGCTCCCTCCATCAGAATGAGAAGTGAAAGCAGGAGAGGGGGGTGTGTTTCAGGACACAGATTAGATCAAATTAAACAGGGAAGGAGGGTAATGCATTTCCATGCACACAAACACTCACTCTTTGTCAGGAATGCCCGTGCGGTCACATCCATCAACGTAGAAAAGTGATGTAAAATTATAATATTTCATAATTAAAAAAATATTTGCATACAGACCACGGGGGAAAACTCCCGATCATAGATATATGTGTATATCTCTGGCTTTGGATGGCCACAGTCTTCCACTTCACCTTGGTCCTGATTTCATTTCAAAGAAGCGTTAGCCTGTACTAAAATGGCGGCTCTATTGACGCATTCCTTCTAATAGACAACAGTAGGGTAGGCGACATGTATATATCTATGGTTTGCAGTATTTTTGGCGCGTTTTTTGACAATTTCCCGTTGCGCTCGCCTCGCCGTGATGACGTCATCACTGACACGTTCATTCAGCGTCGAGTTTTCAGAGCTGAGGTGAGTCGTTGACGCTTTTTCTCGTGTTTCCACAACAATAAAACACACTTTACAGTTTATTAAAGCGACAATCTGCGACTAGTTTCTGCATTGAGTTCACCTCTATCTGTGTGTCTGCTGACCAAAACAATACAGCAGGCGGAGAGGAGCTCTGAGAGGACAATATGAGTGGGAAGGAAAACAGGAAAACATGTGTTTTGAGTATTACTTTGTTAGTATGTGTAAGTTCATCAGCGTTTCTATGAGCAATATCTCAAAGTACCTGAGATGAAACAATGGGAATAAATGTGTATGAAGTTTAATGCAGAGACATTAAATAGTTTTTGGCGCTCTTTATTTTAACGGTTTTTGTGATTTCTCAGTTTCTGTAAAGACGCGCGACTACTGACAATCAGATTACTTTATTGATGTGAATACTTAACTATATACTGATAAAAATGCTAAATGTTTTTAAATTATTTACATTAGTGATGAGTTATTTTACAAACACTCATAAAATGAGCTGATCTGCTGCTGTTTATTGAGTGTTTATAGTCTGAGACTCATCAATATTCAGATCTACAAGTTTAGGTTAATTTTATTGGCGTCACCAGACTTGATCAAATTACATAATCACATATTGTATCACAAGATATAACATCATAATGTGTTTATTTCCTCAATCAGTGTAAATGAACAGAGATTTCTCTGTTTATCCTCCTGAAGCTCTGCCATCATCAGTGAAAGACAAAGACAGAGTTTATTGAAGGACAGTGAGAAGATGAGTGATCCAGAACCCTGCAGAATTAAACAGGAAGAGACTGAAGAACTAATAGGTTTGTGTTTATTCATTACTCTTCAATAATGAGGCTGATGAACAGTGAGGGTGTTAATCCGACATTCGTCTTCGCTGCTGCATTGATCATAACTGGAGGAAACTGGACACTCACTGACCGCAGTGAAACTGACCAATCTCCAGGTCTCTCTGTGAATAAGCTTGAGTTTTCATGTAACATGCACAAGATACTTCAATCCTAATCACATGATTACAATTAAATAACCCTTCACACCAGTATTGTTAAAAATATCAACTTCTTACAAAAATAAGTATCAAAACCAGAATATTTAAAACGATGTGATTTTGCGTAGGTTGGTGTTGGTTTCCTTCAGGTGCTCCGGTTTCCCCCACAGTCAGGCCCGGATTAAGAATTCAGAGGCCCCTGGGCACAATGTCTTGTAGGGCTCCCTACCGCACCCCTATAGTTGACTTTAAAAATAGGATTAATATATTATTTTTTAAATAAAGTTAATCTATAATGTATTGCGCGCATTTTTAAATACATAATATACATGAATACAAAAGATTTAACAGATTTTTAAAGCATTTACATCACACTTTGAAAAAAAAACTAATACAACTAGTGAAAATTAATGGTTTTTAATATACAGTTGTAGTCAGAATTATTCGCCCCCCCCCCCCTATTTTTTTTATTTTTTTAATATTTTCCAAATGATGTTTAACAGAGCAAGGAAATTGTCACAGTATGTCTGATAATATTTTTTCTTCAGGAGAAGTCTTGTTTATTTCGGCTAGAATAAAAGCAGTTTTTAATTTTTTAAGAAACATTTTAAGGTCAAAATTATTAGCCCCTTTAAGCTATATATATATATATTTTCGATAGTATACAGAACAAACCATCATTATACAATAACTTGCCTAATTACCCTAACCTGCCTAGTTAACCTAATTAACCTAGTTAAGCCTTAAAACGTCACTTTAAGCTGTATAGAAGTGTCTTGAAGAATATCTAGTTAAATATTATTTACTGTCATCATGATAAAGATAAAATAAATCAGTTATTAGAGATGAGTTATTAAAACTATTATGTTTAGAAATGAGTTAAAAAAAATCTGCTCTCCGTTAAACAGAAATTGGGGTAAAAATAAACGGGGGCTAATAATTCTGACTTCAACTGTACTTGTTCAAGTTCACTGAAGCAATACTAAAAATTACATTTAAGGGCATTTTTAATGTATAACGTCTACAAAGTTATAATGCATATGATTTGGATATAACACCTCTCCAGTCCAGTTCTATGAGTCTTCCATAATACACACACTGATTAATGATTCCTGCTGTCTCTTGATTAAGAGTAGGCAAACAGCACTTGATTATAAAGCTGAAAGTAACCGAAATCACACACACTATACCAGTTCTCTCCTGTCTCTCTCCTCTTCAGGGGCTTTTTCTGTCTCTCCTTTTTCTGTCTGTCTCTCTCCTATTCAGACACACGATGAGTCCAGTCTGCGCTGTGGTTAGCTTCTTTCGCCTGGTTAACATTAGCTTGATAGCTAGTTCCCTATAGTGTTTTCTATACCCACATTCTCCTCATGGATCTGTTTGAACTGGCGTTTTTGCTCTTGACCAATTACAGCATTCTGTTTAGTTAAAACAAAATAATGAAAAACAATCTGTGTGCTTTTTATTTCTTATACATGATGTCATTTTCTGACCATTTAAATATAAAGATAATAATGCTTATATATGGTTTTGACTATTTGCTAAGAGGAAAATATAGAGTTGTCTAAGCAATATATGATTTTTTACAGAGGAGGAAGCACTTTTATTAAGGCATGTGCCATTTATTAAATGTTCTTTGAATGGAGCCATGAGGTAGAGAATATGGGTAAAGCAGGGCGACTAACATTGTAAATACAGATTAATTATATTAGGATGTCACTAACATTTAACACCAGGAGGAAAATAACTGTTTTTAGAATATTTATTATTCTTAGTATCCTTATTAAATACCCATGAGTCACTTGTGACTCATTTTAAATACTTTATTAAAATTTTTAACCAAATATATTTATTTTCCTTCAAAAATAATTGTATTTCCAATCTGATATGTAGTGGGGGAAAAAGAATAACATGTTCATCAGACGCTGGATTCAAACCGGGTTCATAATTGATCGCGTCAAAACATGTTGCCATGCGCTTTATGAGCTACGCCACTCACACTGCTGTCTGCTGCGCTCTTTAGTTATGTTGTCTCTGTTGATCAAACGGTGATGGCGTAAAGCACCCAACTAGCTTATTCCAACGAGGTGCGCTATTTGCACTTAGCCTAAATAGTCACTCCAAAATCAGCATCCCCCCTCGCAGGGGCCCCAAGTGCACACGGGCCCATGGGCCTGTGCCCATAATGCCCATTGGTTATTCCAGCCCTGCCCACAGTCCAATAATGGGGCTCTTTAATCTTATGCTGTTGTGCGTCACATAAAATGATTTTGACATGCGGACCTTGAGTTTGACACCCTTGACATGGACCAATGGGGCTTCTTCACTTAATGTCATGGCATTTATTGACAGTTTTTATATTTTAAACTTGGAAAAAAGCAAATAATTAGCAAAAACAACTACCCAACCACAAACACATCCAGTTCTTGCATAATTCACCCTTTTGTAAATGGCGTCTGTCAGTTGTGACAATCGCACCTTTGCTCTGTTCAAGGCAACCCAGTGAGAGTGGACCAAGCAGCAACATCCCGTTTTCCCTCTCGAAGCCAATACGAAAGTAACTGAAACTGCAATTCATCAACTCGCCTTTGGGGGCTAGCTCTAGGAAATCCAGATGTTCACTGACTGCAATGCTAAATTGGCTAATTTTACAGCTGGTAAAAACATGTTTACAGTCTGGTACAAACGATGGCTTTGGTGCATATAGCTATTATTACCCCTCATGACAACTGTGAGGGGGTGAATTTTTTTAGAACTCATCCATTTCATTTTTATTAAGTTATATTAAGTCTGCATAATTAAGGGCGTGGCCACTTGAGTGACAGCTAGGTCTCGCTGCTTGCTGTCTCGTCACCTCGGCTGATTCCGGCTGATTAGCCGCTGAACTCGGCATATTCATCGTATTTTTAGAATATTTTTTTCTACAATTATCAGATGATATGGCATGCTGTGTGCACTTAATTGTGCTCACAAACCGTTCAAGTTGCCGCCATTTCCCAGATGAGTGAAATTGTATGCTTATATCCTCTCTATAAATGTATTTGTTTTATTTAAGATAATTTATATTTTTCTTTAGAGCTGTAATGCACTCCAGAATCTGACAGATTGATTAGCTGTAGGCTATAAAACAGTCATCTGAAGCGTTGTCATACAGTGTTATGGCTGGATTTCATCAGTAGCCTTGCATTTTCTAACACAGACTATATCTGAAGTGTTTAGAAGTTTTCCTCCTGAAAAAGTCGAGGAAAAATGATGCTCAGTGGCTCAATGTATTACACCAATGTTTTTAAAAAACACTTTATTGATATAGTGCAGGGGTTTTCAACCTTTTAGGATGCACGCCCCCCCCCAAGTTTGGCCAATTTCACTCGCGTGAAATTATAATGCATGTGCAAATATCATTCACATATTACTTGCTGCGTTTAAAGTGTGTAGAATTAATTACACTGAAACATAAATATATAGCTTACCTGATTTAGTGTGATGGCTGAGCCTCTTTCTGTGAGGACAACATGGTTGGATTCCTGACACAGCTACTTGCTTTTGATGTAGGCCTACGTACATACATAAAATGCTGCTTCACAAAGCCAAGTTCGCAGAGCCATGACGGTGTGGTTGAGTCGAACATTGAGTACATTTACATGGACACCAATACTTTAATAGATTTTTAAACAATTGTGACAATACTTTGATTAAGAGTCACCATGTAAACAGCGATTTTTGATCACCTTAATCTGACTAAAATCATAACTGCACTAAACAGAAATAGAATTAAGATGTGTGGGGTATCAATATATCAGAGGCATTAAACTATTATCGTCTTGTAGGACTTTTCGCCATATTTTCAGACAAGATCCACACACATGGCTGTCAGTAAAGGACTGCAGACACACACATTGCGGAATGCTGAAGTTTTTTCTTTCCATTTGGTGTTATTGAATCCCATAACACTCTTTCACCAGTCCTTAATCCTTATTTGCGTCTAATACCCCAGTTAGTCACGGGGGCATGAATGAAATGTTCATGAGTGAAAGTGAAACTGCCGAACTGCAGTTAAAGTCACCCAAAATTACAGAAAAGCACTTCACGTAAACACCTTCATTATATTATTGTCTATTAAGGCAAATAGCTATTACAGATGTCCATGTATGCGTAGTCAGTAGTGTCTTCAAAGTAAGTGAAATATCCAGAAGGGCATCCTGCTGATTTGATTCAGAAGGGCACTTTATTGTCAGACGCTCACCAGGTTTACTTTTATTTACCGTCATTCATTTTAAAAAGCACCCGGTCCATTTGTATGTTTTACTCAAACGCATAAACTCTGCCGGTGCCTGATAGTTCGATGTGGAGCTAACATTAATCATATTCACTCTAGTGAACGCATAAAAATTGTCATCATAATTTACTTAAGTGCACGCCTCAATGTCTCACCCCCACCCTAATAGGTGCTGTCGCACCCCACAATTTGTAAACCCCTGATATAGTGTACAACCAAGCACATGTGGTCAGAACACAAACAAGTCGCAGGTAATGAAGTATCAAGCGTTTCTCCCTAAAAAAAGCTCATCTGAGAAAAATGCTCCAAGGTGTCTGTAGCTCCGCTCACGCTCCGTCTCTTTGCACTTTTTTTGTTACCTCCGGTCGGTGCGATGACGTGCAAACAAAATGGCGCCGGTTGGCCACGCCTACTTGTAGCTTCATTTGCGCTCTTCAGAAACCTATGGGTTACGTCACGGATACTATGTCTATGGTAGTTACAGTCCATGGAGTACAACCTTAAATGTGTCATGCCTATGAAGGGGCCAAATCTTTTTTTTACTTTTTTTTGAGTGTATAAAAGCCAGAGTGCAAACATATTTGACCACTTATGCTGTGTTCACACCAGACGTGGAACGCGCAAATAAATTGCGCTATTCGCGCGTAAATAGACGCATGAACATTTAAGTTTACTTGCTTCATTCACGCATCAAATTCACTTCAGAACAGACGTGGATTCGCGTTGATGATGGGCAGGGCTTCTGTCTGCCCGGTGACTGTAGCTTTGTTGCTAAATACCTAACATGGATTTTATTAAGAAAATAACTGTGTTTATGTGCTTTTATACAGGCTGAAAAACAGCGTCAATACGTTTGGAGCAGTGTCCGTGTCCACTAGATCCTTTCAGAGGTGCACCCAGCTCTGTGAGCTCATAAACTCCTCCAGAAACTGAACCTGGATGACGAAGGCTTTTAGCGGTGCTTCTTACTGAGCCGAGCCCAGTTTGATCAACTGTTGTCGGTGTAGGCAGGATGATTTTTTTCCCTGGGACACCAACAACAGGCGCTACGTCACAATCACGCCCCCACAAGAGTAAGCTCCTGATTGGTTAACGTGGCGCGAATGTCCGCAGAAGTTCAGATTTTCCAACTCGAGCGATTCGCACGTTAAGCGTCTTAAACAGCAAAACGCTTAATTCGCGCCCCGCCATTCACGCGTATCGCATTGCAGGATGTCTATTCGCGCCTTTACATTGACTTAACATGTAAATCACTCACGATTGACGCATCTTCCGCGTCTGGTGTGAACACAGCATTACACATCTCAGCCAAACACAAATGCTTTTATTCATGATCATTTGACTGTATGGATAAAAAATAGACTCTTAATATGTCACTTATTAATTTTCAGATGTGGTGGTGAAGGAGGAGAGTGAAGAACTGAGTGAAGATGAGGAGAAACATCATGTCAAGAGTGAAGAAGAAACTCAATCAGAGACTGGAGATAGTATTTCATTGATAAGAAGAGCTGTAAATGGTTTCATCTGCACTCAGTGTGGAAAAAGTTTCAGCCTCAAATGCTATCTCAAGCGCCACATGAGGATGCACTCTGGAGAGAGACCTTGCAAGTGTTCCCACTGCGACAGTAGATTCAGTAATGCAGGAAACCTGAAAGCACACATGCTGATTCACACTGGAGAGAAAACACACAGATGTGATCACTGCAGCAAAACATTTTTAAGGGCTATAGGGCTGAAGAACCATCTTAGACTTCATACAAACGAGAGGCCTTATTCATGTTCTGATTGTGGGAAGAGTTTTATTAGACCTGAAAACTTGAAACGGCACCAGAGAATTCACACTGGAGAGAAACCTTACACATGTTTACACTGCCACAAGAGATTCAGACTGCCTGGTATCCTTAAACAACACAAACTGATCCACACAGGAGAGAAACCATACACATGTGATCAATGCAGCAAAACGTTTTTGAGGTCTACAGCGCTGAAAAAACATCTTAGAGTTCATACAAACGAGAGGCCTTATTCATGTTCTGAGTGTAAAAAGAGTTATACACAGAAATCACATTTAAAAGCCCATCAGAAGATCCACACTGGTGTGAGAGAGTTTGTGTGCTTTGAGTGTGGGAAGAGTTTTAATAGAGCTGGACACTTGAAAATGCACCAGAGGATTCACACTGGAGAGAATGCCTATGTGTGTTCACACTGCGACAAAACATTCAGACATCCAGGATACCTGAAAGCACATGAGAGGACTCACACTGGAGAGAAACCATTCACATGTACACATTGTGGGAAGGGTTTCATACAATCATCAAGCTTTAATAAACATGTGCTGAGCCACACCGAAGAGAAAAATCACGAATTTAAAAAGCACAATGAAATTTCCCTTCCTGTAAACTCTACTCTAAATTCACAAACACCAGATTTCTCAGTTAAACAGCCCCTGTTATTCATTATAAAAGGTCCTATTTTTGTTTTGGGGTCTCCAACAACAGGCTGATGTGAATACAAGCTCAAAGAACACTGACTTTGTCTTATAGACCATTTTGAGGGATGTAAACAAAAACAGTGGTCCCATCGTATTTCCTATTTAACAGTGTTAATTTCTGTAGCTTCCGAGAATCCAAAGAGAGCCACATATTGATAAATAATGTAATGATAGCTGTTTTAACATTAAGTTATGATTGGATTGCCCCTTGTTACAGTTATGCAATAGTTTGATAACAAGCAGGAAATGTTCAAGGGCCAATGACACGGCCACTTTGTAATGATCTATAATATGCATTTCTTTTTACTTAATGATCCCAACAACTCCCATATGATTTTTTTTTGTCCAGCGATTGGCCGATGACCCAGTCTGTTGTGATTGGTCGACTGTGTTCAATGCGTGACTGATAGGAAACGGCCACCATGGCTTATCAATACACTCGAGCAACTATTACGTCAGTTTGTATGCAAACACCTGTAAGCAGTTAGCATGTTAGCAGTTCTGGTTCCCTCGTCTGAGTCAGTGTTTTTTTTAATGGGATTTTGGTTAAATGGCTTAAATAAGGTTCGTGGCGAACACAAACTCAGGATACTTTTACGTTTTATTCTACGACACTAAACACATCACTCTTGACATTTTAAATCAGTTCTGCTTCTTTAAATAGATGGCTGCTCAATGGGACTACAGGCGATGTCGGACTCATACGTCATCGAGCTGAACTGGTCTGGAACGAAGCCCGCTTTTACAGCTTGTGTTGTGCGTTTGGATTTGTCTGTTTTCTGGTTAATTATTTTTATAAGTAGTGTTTTATAGTTTGTAGTGTTTCTCTAATTGGGAATTGATATTGTGTGTAGATAATGCTTCACTTGTAGAGACCGTCATGACAAATTCATTTGTTGATTATTTATTTTAATAAAATTATTTTTTTTGAAGATTCTGCTGACCATAGTGCAGTCTGACTCTTGTCTGTTCTTCATAATACAAATGTGTGAATGAGTGTGTAAAGTGTATATAATTGTTTACTGACATTTTAGCATGATAGTTTTACATTAACATAAAAATAATGATATTTTCGTCATTTTTTGATAGATGAATAAATAATTGTATTATATTTTATTAAAAGCATTCTAGTTTCTTCAGGAATGGATACTTTTAGTTAACCCATGAGTAAAGTATATGCTTATAAGTTTGTTCATTAAATTAGAGTGCATTTTAACAACGTTTTTAAAAGTTTCACCTCACATGATTGAGGTGTTTTTTAACATACATTAGCGATTGTTTTGGCTTGTCTGCAGTATTTTTGTTTCGCGCGATTTTGACGATTTTCTGTTGCGCTGCATCGTCGTGATGACGTCAGCACTGACGCGTTCATTCAGCGTCGAGTCTTCAG
>CAIGQZ010032594.1:2015240-2036221 GCA_903798205.1 Danio tinwini
CAAATGAATGAATGAGTGTGTAAAGAAAATATAATTGTTTACTGACATTTTAACGTGATCATTTTACATTATCGTAAATCCAATTATATTTTCATCATTTTTTTTATGTTTATGCACTTTAGCATTTTTTTTTTATTTTGTTATTATTTTTTTATAATTGTATTCTTACATTTTATAAAAAAAAACATTTTTGTTTCTTTAGGAATAGATAATATTAGTTAAATGTCTGTCACCCATAACGTATATTTGTTTGCTTTTTAAATTAAGAGTGTATTAACAACGTTTTAAGTGCCTAATTAAAAGTTTCACCTCACATGTTTGAGTAAGGTGTTTTCAACATACGTTAGCAATTGTTTTGACTTGTCTGCAGCATTTTGGTTTGGCGCGTTCCGTTGCGCCCGCCTCGCCGTGACGTCAGCACTGACGCGTTCATTCAGCGTCGAGGCTTCAGAGCTGAGGTGAGTCGTTGACGCTTTTTCTCGTGTTTCCACAACAATAAAACACACTTTGAGGAACATATGAGCTCAGTGTTTGTGTTTTACTTTGTTAGTGTGTTTGAGTTTGTCTGTGTTCGTGTTTCTGAGTTCTCGTGTTTGTATTAGTATTATCATAAACAGTGGTGTACTATTACCCACCCAACACAAATTTTTAAAGTAGGCAAAGAAACGACGAAACTATATATATATATATATATATATATATATATATATGTATTTTTTTTAACATAAGTTACCTGTAACTATTGAAAGAAAAAACTAATACTAAGGAAGTTAATGGTTACAGGTGTCCAGCTTTCTTCAAAATATCTTCTTTTGTGTAAAGCAAAATAAAAAAACGACAAACCGGCTCGAAACAAGTAAAGTTTGTGTAAAGGATGACAATTTAACTGTTTTTGAATGAACTATCCATTAAAAAAGGAAAAAATATTTAAACAAATTGGTTCATTTTAAAGCGAGATGCTAATAGCCTAATCATATTCAATGATTTATGCTTAGCTAATATATATATATATATATATATATAAATGATACCAAACATGACAAGCTAAAGTTATAGATTCACAAGATACATCATATTGTAATCTTGGACATTCAGTGTTTCAGCTGGCTGCTCTGGTGGAGGGGGTAAAGTAGAGGGCAGGGAGGGGGAATCAGGATGGGTGACTAAGCCAGCCGAACAACTGGTTTCCTAGCTGATCTTCTCCTCAGATTAGAAAGTTTATTGTTTTATTGCATGACAGTTCTTGTGGTCTTGCCTCATGGATTTCCGTAACAGTTCTCAGGTATGATATTATGGACAAATCGAGCCATCCTTACAACATTCTCTACTTGACTCTAGGGCTGGGCAATTTTTTCGATTAATTTGAATTTACGTTTTAAGATGATAAAATTTTTTATAAAATCGAGGTATCTTGATTTTTTTTATAAAAGATTAAAGCAGCTTTTCCACTATCGTGCCAAACCGTTCTACACTGTTAGACAACTGTGCTGATAGATTCTGTGTTGATGTCGCGGCTCTGTTGATGAGCTACCACAGCTGGCTCAGTCGCGAGGTGCGCGCGCAGTCAGCGGAGGTGTGCGATGCGGTTCCAGGCGAAAGTATAAATCCAGCTTTACATTCAGAGCCGGCGTGTCCATAGAGGCGACCTAGGCAGCAGAATAGTAAGCGAGAACCCCCCGGTCCTCACTTTCATCCACGACACCCACGCCCTCCCGGTCCTCACTTTCATCTGCAAACCTGTAAGTTTCTATTTCACTTTCAGGTTGAGGGCGTTCGCCAAGACTACAGCGCCAGTTCAGCTTGCTCCGGCCCTGATTACACTATATACATTACACAAAATAATAAAATAGGCTAAAAGTTTTATTCGTGGGGGCTAGAGCTTAATTAATTTGATTGACATATAGGCAATGAGACCTTTACTTCGCCTGACTGAGCGTGAGTATATTGCATGCTGCGCTGTATTCGGTAGCACAGATCGCTCTGATCTGGGTGAGAACTTTACCAGCGACTACATTCAATAATATATCCATGGAACACGAACTTGCAGACTCTTTGAACATTGAGGAAATATTTGCACCTAATTCAAAGCCCAGACGTCTGGTTTTGTATTTTATACCTGCGCACCACCTGAAGGACGGTTACGGCATGTTGTGAATGTCGGCTGTCTTTAATTTGGACTTTTGCTTGAAAGCTTTACGGAGTGGCACAGTAGCTGTCCAGGGTACTGTAGCTATGAATTAAATCATAACCCAGATATGCACCAATAAACAAGTAAAATGAATGAATAAATATGGATTCTTAAATGTTGGTATTGATTTTACTCCAAAAAAAATATCAATACATTTTGACAAATGTTTTATAAAAATAAATTGAGCAATTTTCAACATTTCAGCAATAGGCTGTTATACCATTCAGTTAAATATAAGATTAAATATAGATAGATTAAATATAGATAGATATGTAACAGGTTTCTGTGGGGTTTTTTGTTGTTCACAGTGATCTTTAAAATATACTGGGTGGTGTAGCTACGCACAAATATTTTCTAAAACGTCAAGCAGGAATTTGTCTATAGGAATGTAATAGGCTACACCTTGTTGACCAATTTATGTATGTATGGCCATTAAAAATACATGTGTTTCTTAACCAGATGGTTTTTCAAGTTACTTATAGAGATTGTTACTTCAGTCATGTTGTTGTAATGTTTTGAGTTGACTATAGTTACACAGAAAAAAAAAATCGAAATCGTGAATCGGTCAAACTTTTTGAAAAAATCTAGATTTTTTTTTTTGCCATATCGCCCAGCCCTACTTGACTCTGGCTACAGACATTGTGATTGGCTGTGACTTTCCCTGCTGTTAAGTGAGCGGCTGCTATGATGCATTAAATTGTTCGCAGCACCAAAACTGCAAGGAAATTTTCCAGTCGGGCTTACTGTGGAAGACTCAGGGGAGACGTGAACGTAAGCAGCAACATTTCAAAGTAAAGTGCAAGTCACTTGAAGTTAAGTTCACTACAAATCCACCATAACAGTAACCATGACTGTGCAGTAGGGGTGTGACAGGATCTCATTGGACAAGATCTCGCGAGATTAAATCACGAGGAGATTTCTCGTCAAGGTGAAAAGTTGTCTCGTGAGTAGATGTTATCATGATGGAGCTTGAGGGTGAAATTAGCATTGAAGATTGGAAGCAGGATTGAATTTAAAGCGCAAATTAAGTGCTTTGCACACACCTGGTAAGGCTGGCCTCTGTGTTGCACGTGTCACTCGGTTGGGCGGGCGCGTGTGACGTAACCGTTTTTTTTTTTCACTGGTCAAAGGCTGCTGCGTTATTTATGTCCAAAGCAGAGGCTGCAACTATAGCCACTCAAATTACCCATGGACATTACCACGTGATGTAATGTCACTTTAGATGTGCTGAAAGTCGCATTATTGAAGTGCAGTACATATATGTAAACACTGAAATCAAACTATTAGGCTACCATCGTGTAGGACTTTTTAGCCGCATTTTGCGATAGGACTGTCCACACAGCTGTTTGACACAATATTCTCTGCACCTACACACATCTCTAAACGCGCACACACATACTGAACTGCTGGATCAACACACCCGCCTTCATCATTACCAAACGCGTGAAAAGCGGACGCTTTCCTCTGCTGGTTCAAGTGACCAAATTCCACACAGGGGCTAAAAAAGCTTTTGTATGTGTGATGTAGCACAAGTGTTTAAGCATGTTCACGAGAGAGAAAGAGAGCGCACCATCCGCCACGTAACCAACATTAAACAATACGGTTGCATACATCACATGCAGAAATCGTGCCATGGACATTACATCAAGATGCCTACTGGTTTAAAAAGGCCTAGATTAAAAGAAAATGGCCAAATGAGAACGGTTTTTGTCATAAACTACAGCAAAACAACTTGTCAAGAAGAAAATAAAAAAAATTAAACCATGTGAACTGAATAAATACAGGAATGGAGAAAAAAAAGAGCGCTTTATTATCAGCTGTTAGTCAGCGCCCGCTCTTTTTTTCTGGTCATTGAGCCTTTTGCCGTGTGCTGTGTAAATGTAGTCAATCGTGTGCGAGTCACATTTAAAAGATGATAAATGTAAGCAGGTCAGAAAAAAAAATCAGACACTGTCAGAAAATCCGAATTGACCATCAAGATCTGCAATGTGAATACTCTGAAATGCAGGAGAAAAGCCTGTCAGTAGAGTTTGCTATTTTCTATTTAAATATTAACAAATATTTTGCAGTGTTTGCATGTTCATTGCATAGAATTAAATTTAAACTAATATTAAACTATTGCATACATACAATTATGGGAATAATTATGGAAATTGTATACATAAAAAAATGGAAGTAAATTCATTACAAGTTAATTAAAAAACACCTAAATTGTTTTGCATTTTGTGATAATTTTTTTTATAAAAATCTATTTTCCATTCATATATTAGCAAAATATTTGAATTCTAAGATTATTCCATTGATATTCATCATTAAGGATTTCTTTAAAATAGTGTAAAAATCTCATCTCGTTCTCGTGAACCCAATCTCGTCTCATGGAGCAGGCGTCTCATCACACCTCTATTGTGCAGTTACTCAATTTAGTTTTGATTTTGGCCTCCACAACGATTATGAAAAAACAATTGAGATAAAATGTCGTCATAACCCTCCCCCTACATATGGCACCAGCCCACCAGTAAAATAAAAGAGAAGAATGCCTCTCTCCTTCCAGAAGATTGCATTCATTCCTCCACAAAGTAAAATCATTTTTCATTAAATTAGGTCCCCACCAATATCAAAAGTAAATCTACACTCTTGGAGTGTGCCCATAGCAGAGACAAACACCAGAGAATCTAACCCATAATGGGGCTCTTCAATCTTATGGTCTTGTGTACCACATAAAAATATTTTAACCTGCTGGCCTTGAGTTTGACACCCTTGACCCGGACCAGTAAGTAACTGAAACTGCAATTCATCGACTCGCCTTTGAGGGGTTGACTCCAGGAACTCCAGATGTTCACTGACTGCCATTTTTACAGCTGGTAAAAACATGTTTACAGTCTGGTACAAAAGATGGCTTTGGTGCATATAGCTAATATTACCCCTCATGACAACTGTGAGGGGGTGATTTTGTTTATCTAATTCGTTTTATTTTTATTAAGTCATTTTAAGTCTGCATAATTTTGGACATGGACATCTAAGTAAAATGCTCCAAGGCGTCGTAACTCTGCCTCAGCCCTTTTTTGGTATACCTAGTCGGTGCAATGACGTGTGAATAAAATGTCGCCGATTGGCCTACCTACTAGTAGCTATATTTGCGCTCTTCAGAAACCTATGGGTGATGTCACGGATACTACGTCTATGGTAATTACAGTCTATGGAGTACAACCTTAAATGTGTCATGTCTATGAAGGGGCCAAATCTTTTTGTTTTGAGTGTATAAAAGCCAGAGTGCAAACATATTTGACCACTTACACATCTCAGCCAAACACGCATATGCTTTTATTCATGATCATTTGACTGTACGGATAAAAACTAGACTCTTAAAATGTGACTTATTAGTTTTCAGATGTGAAGGTGGAGGAGAGTGAAGAACTGAGTGAAGATGAGGAGAAACATCACGTCAAGAGTGAAAAAGAAACGCAAATGAAGAAAAAGCACAATGAAATTTCCCCTTCTGAAAACTCTACTCTGTATCCACAAACACCGAATTTTGCAGTTAAACATCCCCTGTTATGCATCATAAAAGGTCCTATTTTGGTTTTGGGGTCTCCAACAACAGGCTGATGTGAATGCAAGCTCATAGAACACTGACATTGTCTTATAATATGCATTTATTTTTACCTAATGATCCCAACGACTTGCATATGATTTTTTTGTCCAGCGATTGGCCGATGACCCCGTCTGTTGTGATTGGTTGATTGTGTTCAACGTGAGACTGATAGGAAAAGACCACCACGGCTTATTAATATACTGGAGCAACTATGACGTCAGTTTGTATGCACAAACCTGTAAGCAGTTAGCATGTTAGCAGTTCTGGTTCCTTCGTCTCAGAGTCAGTGGGTTATTTGAATAGGATTTTGGTTAAATGGCTTAAATAAGGTTCGTGGCGAACACAAACTCACGATACTTTCACGTTTTATTCTACGACACTAAACACATCACTCTTGACTTTTTAAATCGGTTCTGCTTCTTTAAATAGACGGCTGCTTAAGGGGAACTATGATGTCAATTTGTATGCAAAAACCTGGAAGCGAGTTAGCATTTAGCAGTTCTGGTTCCCTCGTCTTAAAGTCAATGTTTTTTTTTCAATGGGATTTCAGTTAAATGGCTTAAATAAGGTTCATGGCGAACACGAACTCAAAATACTTTCACGTTTTATTCTACAACATAAAACACATCAGTTACATCACACTCTTGATTTTTTTTTTAAATTTGTTTCGCTTTAAAAAGATGGTTGCTATCAAGGTGCTAATCAGGACTACAGGCGGTGTCTGAGACATTATACGTCATCAAGCTGAACTGATCTGGAGCGCAGCATTTGGATTTGTCTGTGATTATTTTCATGAATAGTATTTTATAGATGTAGTATTTCTCTAATTGGGGATTTATATATTGTGTATTCACTTGTAAAGACTGTCAAGACAGATTTATTTGTTGATCATTAATTTTAATTAAGCGATATTATGAAGATACTGCTTACCACTGCTTACTCTTTCCTGCTCTCAGTATTGCAAACGTGTGAATAAATGTGTAAGAATACACACACATTAACTGTCATTTTAACGTGATCAATAGATCTCTTGTTGTTTTTTCATCTGAACACATTTATCTCTGTCATAACTGCAGTATTTACACTCCTCAATGTACAGCATATGTGACTGTATGAGCTGCATTTCTCTGTACTTAATGACAAAAAAAAGAATATTGAATGTTGTTCTGTGTCTATGATGGACCTTGCAGGAATATAACATTAGACATGTCCCTCACGCCTCATTTCTGTCGTCTGTTACTAAGGTAAGGGGCTGTGTGTACACGAGCGATACACTTATTTAAACATCTCTTATGATAATACTATGTAGGCACATTTATACATACAGTTTTAAAACTTTTACAACGGTAAAGCAAAACTAAATATATTTCCCCTATAAAAACTATCCAAAAGGTACATAAGGTCTATGTGCTTTTGCGTATTTATTTGTTTATAATATATAGCGTGGATTATAATATAATAAACAGAGAGTAAATCTTTGTCATGAACCATATTTCTATAAAATAAGCTTGAAGAGTTGTGTGTAGCAGGATGGTGCTAACGGCACAGGGTAGCGCCCTGAAGGCTGTAGTCCGTTTATAGCCTAATGTTAGCTTTTCAGTTCTTGCATTTAAGATCCAAAAGTAGAATTTTTGTGTGAGGATTATCCGGTTGGACACAACGTGTAAGTGTAATGAACTGTGTTTGAACACAGAGCTTATTATTTGCAATCTTCGAAAAGCCTATGGGAAAATCCTATTGGGAATTTATCGAGGGAACCAGTTTTATGCTAGCAGCCGATTAGCCTACAAGGTGATGTCATAGTTCCTCCACTCTGTGGGACTACAGGCGATGTCGGGCTCATTATACGTCATCAAGCTGAACTGGTCTGGAATGAAGCCCACTTTTACAGCTTGTGTTGGGCGTTTGGATTCGTCTGTTTTTTGGTTAAGTATTTTTTTTCAGGCACGTAGCGGACATTTTAAAAGTGGGAGGGGCAACTGTATGACATCCAAACGTTTATGTTCATATAATTATTAATCATCTGTTTCTAAATGGTCTGTCTCTAAAAGTGAAGGTTGCAACACCCCTGATTTTTGTAAGTGTTCTCTAGTTTGTAGTGTTTCTCTAATTGAGGATTCATATTGTGTGTAGATAAGGCTTCACTTGTAGAGACCGTCATGACAGATTCATTTGTTGATCATTTATTTTAATAAAACAGTTTTATGAAGATACTGCTGAACAGGGCTTTTTTGATCACCAGCCACTGTGGCTAGTAGTTTTCCAAAGTTAGTAGCCACTCGCCTTTTTCACTAGCCACAATTTTGTTGTTGGGAAAATATATATTTTTTTATTTAAAAATATATTTTTTCATAATGTTGTATTACAATTAGTTTTTATTAGTTTCACGGGACTTTTCAGAGCTCAAAGTATTTACCAAATTTATCTCTAACCACACTAAAAATAAATAACTATTTTTATAGCCACAAATTTTAAATAATGTGCCAAAACAAGCACACAATAGCTGTATACTATACATATTATTTAACAAAACATTGCTTAAAAAAACAGTTTACACCAGTAAACTACACATAAATGGGAACTAATATCCGATATTCTGTTTAAATAATGGGTAAAGCGAAAGCAACCGGTGCTGCATACAAAGACCAATCTGAAGCTCTTGAAAGCAGCATGGCTGTGGGAGCATGAACAACTTTTTGTCTAGTCCAGGGGTGTCCAAACTCGGTCCTGGAGGGCCAGTGTCCTACTTAGTTTAGCTCTAACTTGCTTCAACACACCTGCTAGGAAGTTTCTAGTATATCTAGCTTGATTAGCTGGTTCTGGTGTGTTTGATTAGGCGACCGAGTTTGGACACCCCTGGTCTAGTCCTTTTGAAAGAGAACCAATTACACCAGTTGTGTTTCCAGGCATGGTTGTTTCAAGCCATAGATCTATACATTAGATGTCGCCTACCCTACTGTTGTCTATTAGAAGGAATGCGTCAATAGAGCCGCCATTTTAGTACAGGGTAGCGCTCCTTTAAAATGAATGCAGGACCAAGGTGAAGTGGAGGACTGTGGCCATCCAAAGCCAGAGGAATACACATATATCTATGATCAGGTGTAAAGCTGTACGGGTCGCTCATATCATATGAGAAGCACTTCTCACAAAACAGATGCTTTACACATAAATACTGGTGTATAAATGTTTATTACTAACTTTACTATGAACATGAGTTGATTATAACTGCAGATCAATGACAGTGTGAAATAGCCTACTGTAACGTCTGCAATTATATAAAATAAATAAATAAATGTGACATATATAAACATATAGACCCTTACAGTCTCCGATATGTTACCACTTACAGAAAAACTACACACAGCATAAATTTAGTCCTTATTTAGGTTCAAAACAGCAGAAAATACAGCCCACAATCAGTGCAAACCTCTCATGATTAAATGTGTCTGTAATCTTCAGCAGCATGTGTAGCCTCTTGTTAGAAAGTAACTCCATCATTCTGAGTTCATAATAGTCCAGCAGGTGATGATAATAGTTAAACATGGCAGTTTGTTCACGTTTGCTGTAATAATAATCTGCTCTTTTTCTGGCTTCTCCTTTTGTTTTTTGGCTCGTCACTCTCGCGTTTGTCAGTTTCTGTCAGGATCAGGTTTCTAAAGCACGTCAATAATCAAGCGCACGTTATTATCATCAGCTCAAGACGTTTGTTATTTCAGATATAGACGCGCGGCGAGCGCAAGCAAGAAAGCGAATCCTCTCGCGCTTCAGACTGGCTCATAAAAAACTACTGGGCACAGGGTAAAATCTTCTTTTTGGCTTTGTGGCTGTTCATCAAGACGACGACAAGGTTCGTTTGAGCCGGGTCGAACAGGGCTGGTTATTATATGTTATTATATATAATCTCTCGGCTATGTGCATGAAAACATCTTTGTTTTCATTCTTGCTTGTTGCGTGAGCTCGTGATGTATCTCTGTAAACCAATAGCGTTCAGCTGTGCGTCTAGCTCTGCCTTTTGGTACCCTTTCTTGTTTGGTACCCTTTCGAAAGGGTGCCGAAAAAGGGGTATGGTACGGTTCGGTACCCCTTTTGACAGTGGAAACCATAAAAGCGTACCGAACCGTACCACTCAGTGGAAACGGGCCATTAATGTGACTGTTTTCAATTTTATAAGCTTTCTTTTAGCATCACTGTTGTAATGTAATTAAAATACATTCAGTTAAATAGACTTACCCTCCTAGGACTTAATGGCCACATACGTGGACAGCACATTTTAGCTCTTATGTCTTTTATTTTGTTACAGACATACAGTCTCATCCTGCAACTGTTTTGCAGCAGATGAAATGTCCCAAACAGTATTTTAACTGTCCAAAATGGAAAAAAAAATAAATGTTTTTACTGATAGTCAAAACATGTTCAAAAATATGTGTGTTAAAATAGTCAGGAAAAACCTGCTGTGTTCAAGGCAGAAATAAAGAGTTTTTCATTCTATTACACAAAGGTGACTATTGGGTTTTATGGAAATTCAGACCACAAGTTCACATATATGGACATCATTTTTCTCTAAAAGTACATCATATCAAAAGATGATACTTAGGTTTTATTCTAATTAGGTTCCAATAAGCCCAAATAGCAAAGAGAAATAAAAAAATGCATGTAAAAAACAGCTTGGGCCTTGAGATGTTAAGCATTCATTTAGTTGTTCAAGCTTAAAACAAGATGAGACCGTGTGACCTCTAACGTCGTCAGGATCAGCAGGCGAGCGCATAAACTCCATTGAAAATACTGGTGTAAAATAAACTAATGTTTTAAAGATATGGCGAGAGAAATGGAACTTAATGCAGTGCTGCTTGTCCAGAGACCAACTTTAAATCACTGATTTTTAAAGAAAGCAGACCTCAAACATGGCGATTTTATAATGGAAAGCGCTGAGGCTGGCTGGCTGAAATTAAAAGTGTGCATGTGGGGATTATGCTTCTTGTGACTTTAATTCATTAACATACATTTAACTGTAACATCTGGTGTTTGTGAAAACAGAGGAGAGTTTTCAGGAAGGTAAATTTGACTGATGTGTAAACATCATGAACATGAAAAAAGCTTCTTTGTATGAACTCTAAAACGGTTCTTCAGATTTAAAGCACTAAAATATGTGTTGCCACATTGATTACACTTGGGGTTTTCTCTCCAGTGTGAGTCTTCATGTGTTGATTAATTTGTGAGGATTGTGTGAAACCTTTCCCACACAGAGTACATATTAATGGTTTCACTCCAGTGTGAGTTGTTTCGTGATGTTTAAGGGTACAAGCCAGACTGAATCTCTTGTTGCAGTATGAACACACGTAAGGTTTCTCTCCAGTGTGAATCCTCTCATGTTTCTTCAGTGAATGTAATACACGGAATCTCTTCTCGCAGTATGAACACTTGTACGGCTTCTCTCCAGTGTGAATCCTCATGTGCAGTTTCAAGTCTGCAGCTCTAATAAAACTCTTCCCACACTCAGAACAGACAAACTCCCTTACACCAGTGTGGATCTTCTGATGTACTTTTAAAATTGACGTCTGAGTAAAACTCTTTCCACACTCAGCGCATGAATAAGGCTTCTCCTTTGTATGAACTCGAAGATGTTTCTTCAGATCTGCAGAAATATAAAATGTTTTGCCGCAGTGATCACATTTGTGATTTTTCTCTCCAGTGTGGAGCAGCATGTGTGTTTTCAGATATCCTGAACGACTGAAACTCTTCTCGCAGAGTGAACACTTGTAAGGTTTCTCTCCAGTGTGGGTCAGCAAGTGACACCTGAGATCACGTTTCTTACTGAAACTCTTTCCACACTGAGTGCAGGTGAAACCTTTCACGTCTGTTGTTTCCACTGAAAAGCTATGTTCGGTATTTGTGCGAGTTTCATTTTCACTGTTGACATGATGTTTCTCCTCATCTTGACTCAGTTCTTTACTCTCCTCCTTTATTATCACATCTGAAAATCATATTTTAGGACGTGAGTTATTAAATGTGCAGTCGAGTTATCACATATAAGAGCCTTTGTGTGTTTTGAGATGTGCGAGTGCTCAAATATGTTCACACTTTGGCTTTTATACACTCAAAAATATGGTTTGGCCGCTTTATAGAGAGACACATTTAAATAGTTTTACCTTAACGTCTAGTTACAAGCAAAACACATTTTATTTTAGTTGGTCAACATGATTTAATTAAATTTGTGAAAGGGGAGAGCCTTCTGTAGGTATTCGAGACGTCTCTCTTAATGGCGACAGATGTCATTTTCAAAAGGTGACTCTGCGAGGACTGGATGCGCTTGCCGTTGGCTAGATGTTCTCGAAAATTATTAGTGTTTCCCCAAGTTTATAAAGCCTTTATTTCGAGTTTTTGTAAAATGACCTTTAATGCAGCACTAAGAGAATGAAAACATCCAGCTGAGGTTTAAATCTCAAAGTGCATAAAGCGCAGTGCATTCTGAGCTTTAGCCATTTCATTTGTGTATAAGAGTTTATATCATTTGTAGTTTTATCAAAGGTTAATTTATTATACAACGAAGACTAGGGTTGAGTCGATAGACGATGCCATCGCCGATGGCCTATAAACATCACGATGCTGAGCCAGCATTGTGGTCCTCTGACCTGTACCCGTCGCAGCAGCAACCTGCTCACAAAAAATACAGACTCAGGCCCTGTTTACATTAATACTTCATAGTTTTAAAAATGCCATTTTAAAATTAAAACAATCTATGTCCACAATCTGAGCTCCAGGCAGACAGTGGGTGCTTTGAGCACAAAACCCCAAAGAGCAGTGCACGTCGGACAGTTCATCAAGGATGTACCGCTGGATGGCGTCTCACTATAGTTGTTAAATGTGATATTTAATTAATCTTGTCTCTGTATCTATATTGTCTCTTGTTATCTAACGACTCTTCGGTCTTTTGAATCTATCAGGTAATGGGTCACAGTGTCAGTACACTGCATCAATCTTTCGCTTTCACGCTTGTACTTCATAATTTTAGCGAAAACCCCAGATACTGTTGGTTGGTTGCTGTTGGTTGCGCACCTTTCCAACCAAGTTTGTGGACGCCATTATAACGACACAGATCACTCTGACTATTCATGCCAGAGTCCCGCAGAAAAAGTGATTGACAATTTGTGTAACTTCTCTTTATTTATTTATGATTTGGTTAAGAGTAAAACAAAGACCATGCGGGTCAGGTACTTGAAAGAGTGACTACAAATAATTAATTTGTTATGAATTAATTAATTATTCATAAGCCGCTGACGACAATGATGCCGTCATCCATTGCGATGTTTCAAATTGGGCATCGTACAATGGCAAGTTGGTCAACATCGCCCATATAGCAGCTCATATCATCATCATATCACTCATAACATTTTTCGCCAAACTGACACTTTCGGGCTGTAGTTAAATTCAGAAATAAACTAATGAAGTTTTTAGTTAAATCATTAAACAAAAAAACCTTTTCATATTGCAAATAATGATATACAGAGCTATATATTCACAATTGTTCATGAATAAGTATCAGAAAACTGCATGACGATTATCAAGGTTTAAAATATCTCAAAACTCTGTTCATGAACATATTTACGCTGTCATGGCAACACGTCTCTTTACTTGTTTATTCTCAATAAAATGTCAATAAAAAAAACGTCAATTTTTTTCTCATCTTAATTTTGAATGTGTTTGCGCTGTGAAGTTAATTTAGGCAGGTCCTATATGCTAAACAATAATTGTTAACATAAAATGCAATATAAAAAAGTACTAAAACTGACGAAATGCTTGAAGATGAACTCATTATTGAAGAGTAATGAATAAACACAAACCTATTAGTTCTTCAGTCTCTTCCTGTTTAATTCTGCAGGGTTCTGGATCACTCATCTTCTCACGGTCCTTCAATAAACTCTGTCTTTGTCTTCCACTGATGGAGCTTTTTGATGGAGCTTGAGTATGAAATAATCACTACTGTAATTCATAAAACATTTAGCATTTATATCATTATCTAATTAAAAAAACTAAACAAGTATTCATAACAAATTAAGTCATTAGATTAGCAGTCGCACATCTATGTAGAAACTGTGAAAACACAAAACCTTTAAAAAAATAAAGAGCACCACATCCTAATTTAAGATTTTCTGTATGAAATTGCCGCGGTGGAGGCCCATTATTCAAGACAAATCATACATTGGAATATAAGAAAAACACAACGTGGTAAGACGCACAGAAAACCCAAACACTGAGCTCATGTTGTCCTCTCAGAGCTCCTCTCCGCCTGCTGTGTTGTTTTGGTCAGCAGACACACAGATAGAGGTGAACTCAATGCAGAAACTAGTCGCAGATTGTCGCTTTAATAAACTGTAAAGTGTGTTTTATTGTTGTGTAAACACGAGAAAAAGCGACAACGACTCACCTCAGCTCTGAAGACTCGACGCTGAATGAACGCGTCAGCGCTGACGTCATCACGGCGAGGCGGGAACAACGGGAGATCAACAAAAACGCGGCAAATTAAAAGCTGACAAGAAAATAAACATCGCTAATGTAGTCAACAAAAAACATCCTAATCCCACTCGTGTGTGAGGTGAAATATAGGTTTATTAGGCACTTCAATTTAAAAAACAAATGTTTTATAACAAGACTAAATGTATCTTCTCCTGAAGTAATGGTGGCGAAGTGGGTAGCACAATCGCCTCACAGTAAGAAGGTCGCTGGTTCAAACTCAACCGGCATTTCTGTGTGGAGTTTGCATGTTCTCCCCGTGTTGGTGTGGGTTTCCTCTGGGTGCTCTGGTTTCTCCCACAATACCAGGCCCAGATTAGGAATTCAGATGCCCCTGGGCACAATGTCTTGTAGCCACTACAAAATCTGATATGTAGTGGGAAAAAAAAGAAGAACCTGTTCATCAGACGCTGAATTCGAATCGGGTCCATGATCGATCGCATCAAAATATGTTGCCATGCGATTTACGAGCTACGCCACTTACACTGCTGTTGGTTGCGCTCTTTAGTTATGTTGTCTCTGTCAATCAAACGGTGATGGGCGGGAATCATTCAACTAGCTTATTCCAACGAGGTGCGCTATTTGCACTTAGCCTAAATAGACACTACAAAATCGGCATTTTTTCTGCCGCCTAGACTGCAGTTCAGCACAAAAAGTTTGGCTAGAGAAGAAATGGTCGTGCCCAACAGAGGCTGGTTTCTCTCAAGATTTTTTCCTTCACTTTGGTCAATTGGTGAAGTTGGTTCCTGTCACCACTGGCTTGCTTGGTTTGGGACTTGTGGAGCTGCGCATCGATAGATTTGCTCTTCAGTGTTTGGACTTTCAGCAGTGAAAATAAACCACACTGAACTGAACTTCAACTAGTTTTAGTTTACTAGAACTTTGACACGATCTAAATTGTAAAAGCGCTATTGAAATAAAGATGAATCAATAGCAGGTAATGAATATTCATATGGAAATTGAACACTAGGAAAACAAGCTTTGTATTTTGATGTTTTGCGAAATTACATGAATTGTATCAAGGAATACAACATGATATATTCTACTGCATTCCTGGACATGCAAATACTTCATCTAAATTACATGTGAGGGTTTTGCTATTTGTAAATGCACACATTTAACTATCAAATCTAGTGTTTGTGAATACAGAGTTTTCAGAATGGTACATTTCACTGATGTGTAAACAATTAACATGTAAAATTAACAGGCTTCTGTATGAACTCTAAGATGGTTCTTCAGATTTGAAGCATTGAAATATGTTTTGCCGCACTGTTCACATTTGTGTGTTTTCTCTCCAGTGTGGATCTTCATGTGTTGATTAATGTGTGATGATTGTGTGAAACCTTTCCCACACAGAGTACACGTGAATGGTCTCTCTCCAGTGTGAATCCGCTCATGTATTTTCAGTGATTGTAACATACTGAATCTCCTGTCGCAGTGTGAACACTTGTACGGTTTCTCTCCAGTGTGAATCATCTGGTGCAGTTTCAAGTGCGCAGCTGTAATAAAACTCTTCCCACACTCAGAACAGACAAACTCTCTAACACCAGTGTGGATCTTCTGATGTGCTTTTAAATTTGACGTCTGAGTAAAACTCTTTCCACACTCAGAACATGAATAAGGCTTCTCGTTTGTATGAACTCGAAGATGTTTCTTCAGATCTGAAGAAATAAAAAATGTTTTGCCGCATTGATCACATTTGTGTGGTTTCTCACCGGTGTGGGTCCTCTCGTGTGTTTTCAGGTTTCCTAAACGAATAAACCCCTTGTCGCAGTGTGAACACTTGTATGGTTTCTCTCCAGTGTGGATCATCATGTGATGCTTGAGAATGTGTTTGTCCCTGTAACTCTTTCCACACTGAGTGCAGGTGAAACCTTTCACGTCTGTTGCTTCCACTGAAAAGCTATGTTCGGTATTTTTGTGAGTTTCATTTTCACTTTTGACATGATGTTTCTCCTCATCTTCACTCAGTTCATCACTCTCCTCCTTCACAATCACATCTGAAAATGAAGTAAATAAGAGGCGAGTTATTAAACGTGCAGTCGAGTAATCACGAATAAGAGCATTTGTGTGTTTTGAGATGTGCGAGTGCACAAATATGTTCACACCTTGGCTTTTATACACTCAAAAATATGAGGGCCACTTTATAGATATGCCACATTTAAATCGTTTTCACATCTAATTACAAGCAAGACACATTTTTATTTAATTAGTCTAACTTAAAATCTATACGTACGGTCATCAGTTAGACTTCTCTTCATTTGGTCAACGTAATTTAATTATATTCATAAAACGGAAGAGCCTTCTGTACATGTTCGAGAGACCTCTCTCATGCTGCTTTCACACCAGACATGGAAGAAGCCAATGCACAAGCCAGAAGTCAATGCAGAGATGCGAATAGACATCCTGCGGCACAATGTGCACGATTGAGGTGGCGCTAATGACGCGATTCGCGTGAATGAAGCGGCACATGTTGAGTGTATTGCGTGATCGCTCAAGTTGGAAAATCTGAACTTCAGCGGACATTCGCGCCACGTTAACCAATCAGGAGCTTGCTCTTATAGGGGCGTGATTATGACATAGCGCCTGTTGTTGGTGGTACACTGGACAACAGCTCATCAAACTGGGCTCAGCTCAGTCAGAAGCACGACTGAAAGCCTCCATCATCCAGGTTAAGTTTCTGGCGGAGTTTATCAACTCACAGTGATGGTTGCACTTCTGAATGAATCTAGTGGACTCAGACACGGATGTCTGCCTCGGGATGGAGTAATACATATCCTTTCTTATGTCTTTTTGATTATTAATAAATGTGATGGTCTGGGGCTGTTTAGCTGCTTCAGGATTTGGAAGACTTGCTGTGATAAAGGAAGCTATGAATTCTGCAGTGTACCAAAATATCTTGAAGGAGAATGTCTGGCCATCTGTTAGTGAGCTCAAGCTGATGCAAACTTGGGTTCTGCAGCTGGAAAATGAACCAAGGTCCACTTCTGAATGAAAAACAAAATGTAGACTCTGGAGTGGCCTAGTCAAAGTCCTGACCTAAATCCAATTAAGAGGCTGTGACATGACCTTAAAAAGGCAGTTCATGCTTGAAAACCATCTAATTTGTCTGAGTTACAGTGCATTCACTGTGAGACACAGATTTCAACCAGTTCACATGACACAGTATATCTTACTTTTGAGATGATTAATCGTTAAAAGATCACAATCTCAATTCCACCCCCACGCAATCTTAATCCGGCATTTCTACGATTTAGCTAATTATATTTTTAAGGTCAGGAGAGAAGCTTAAACGTGGTCGCACAAGTCTTTACATCGTTTTATGCACGTTGCTCAGCAAAGTGGACAGGGTCAGACTCCAAATGGTGTTGAAAAAGTCAGCATACTATATTTATATTTATTTATATTCATCCAAAAATGTAATTTCTGTCTTCATTTGATGACGCTGCTGTAAAATCACGAGTTGTTTATCACAAATGGGAAGCACACCCCCCTGAATGAAGTTTACTTTAGTGAACAGAACCTGCATAGGCTATGAATAACAGGAAATAAAGTTGTAAATAACTTTTAGTTTAGAGCACAGAGCGATCACTTAGCTCCTCCTTTCAGTCAGGAGCTGCACTAGTAGTAATTATGATTTACATGTATATATTTTTTTCCCTCTAAGTGACAGCAGCCTTGACAATGAACAGCATCATGACATGAGCCACACTTGGCAGTGAAAGTGAAACTGAAAGTGCTTTTTTCTTTCATAGTAAACACAGTGCATGAAAATGAACATTTACCAGTGTCACTATAACTGCCTTAGCCTATATAATATTCAATATAATGCAAGAGGGAATATGATACTGATAAATATCTGATTTACCAGTGAAAAAATGGTCTAATAATGCTGTCAATGACATGGCAAGCAAATGTCTCAAACATCAATTATGCAGTATTTAGTAATTTATACATGTGAACAGATATAGCTCAAAACATAAATAAGCCTATGAATGTATCTAAAAATACACACTAAATAATCTTGAAAACATCCAATAATTATAAATTACTTTCAGTTTCAGTTTTATTAGTTTACTTTCACTTTATTTTATAAAACGGTTTAATTGTTTTATTTATTATTATTATTATTAAAAGTCTTAGGGTGTCATGTTGGCGCAGTGGGTAGCAAAATCGCCTCACAGCAAGAGGGTCGCTGGTTCGAGCCCTGGCTGGGTCAGTTGGCATTTCTGTGTGGAGTTTGCATGTTCTCCCCGAATTTACGTGGGTTGCCTCCAGGTGCTCTGGTTTCCCCCACAGTCCAAAGACATGTGGTACAGGTGAATTGGGTAAGCTAAATTGTCTGTATGTGTGTGAATAAGTGTGTATGGAGGTTTCCCAGTGATGGGTTGCAGCTGGAAGGGCATCCGCTGCGTAAAACATATGCTAGATAAGTTGGTGGTTCATTCCGCTGTGGTGACCCCAGATTAATGAAGGGGAAAATTCACCTGTTCACTTATGTAGGAAGTCGGAGCACCCAGAGGAAACCCACACGAACATGGGAAGAACATGCAAACTCCACACAGAAATGACCCAACTGACCCAGCCGAGACTCGAACCAGCGACCTTCTTGCTGTGAGGTGATTGTGCTACCCACTGCACCACCGTGCAGCCCAGAGTAGTTATCAAGTATTTTAAATACTACTCTGATGGTGTAATTAGTAATTAATTACTTCTTTGAAGTAATCTAAGTTTAAGCTTAGATCAAATTAAAAATAAGTCTGTGTTTTTGTCTGCTGAACTTCTGATAACTCGGCTGCTTGTGCAAATGTGACCTAAAGTACATGTAAACGTTGAAGTCTTGCTGATTAATAGCCCTGTGTGCAATGTACGAGTCTGTTTTTTGTTCTGATAGACCCAGATTTATGCGAGAATGAGGAAACAATGGTGTTTAAGGCTATGGCCATTTCAAATGTACTGAACGTATTATTGCTCTATGCCTATCTATACTGTAGTGTCTGGATGGTTTAATGACATTAATTGTAAAAGACACAAAACTTGACTTGGATGTTGGGATACTCATAAGCTTGCAAAAACAGCTATAAGCAATGAGAAGAAACATAAGATATGCCTTCAACAGAGTTCGAAGAGGTCAAGAACGACGTACTGAAGTGGGTCAGTTTTCTGCTGACAATAAAGGCAGAAATGTTCCAGATGACACATCTAACCAAATATTACAACAGAAAGTCTGAGAGTGTTATCTTCAGGAAGAGATATTCTAGGAGCTATGACCTTGAAGGAAGACGTAATGTACATGACGTAATAGAAGAAATGCTTTGCTATGTTTGTATTTAAATACATCACTCTAGAGAGTGAACACTAATGGCTCGTTTCCACTGACTGGTGCGGTACGGCTCGGTACGGGACTGTACACTTTTATGGCCGTTCCCACTGTCAAAAGGCGTACCGAACCGTACCACTTTTTCGGCACCCTTTCGAAAGGGTACCAAACACGAGAAAGGATACCAAAAGGGTCCCAAAGGCGGAGCTAGACGCGCAGCTAACAGCTATCAAGATAAAATAAAATGTAAAATCTGATGAAGTGCTTAAAGATGAACCACCTGACTGTTCATCAGCCTCATTATTGAAGAGTAATGAACAAACACAAACCTATTAGTTCTTCAGTCTCTTCCTGTTTAATTCTGCAGGGTTCTGGATCACTCATCTTCTCACTGTCCTTCAATAAACTCTGTCTTTGTCTTTCACTGATGGCGCCAGAGCTTCAGGAGAAGAAATAGAGAAATCTGACTCATTTACACTGATTGAGGAAATAAACTTGTTGTGATTACCAACTTGTAGGAAATACAATGTGATTATGTATTTTGCTCAAGTCTGCAGACTTAAATTAACTTAACGTGACAGTTAAAACCACTCATTGATCAGCCATTCAGGATTATGTTATACTGATTGGTTGCAGGATAAACCAAATACTATTGTAATTAAACAAATAAATAATGCTTTAATATAAGTATTCACACAAAAAACGTGGAAAAACCCCAAACACTGAGCTCATATTGTCCTCTCGGAGCTCCTCTCTGCCTGCTGTGTTGTTTTGGTCAGCAGACACACAGATAGAGGTGAACTCAATGCAGAAACTAGTCGCAGATTGTCGCTTTAATAAACTGTAAAGTGTGTTTTATTGTTGTGTAAACACGAGAAAAAGCGTCAACGACTCACCTCAGCTCTGAAGACTCGACGCTGAATGCACGCGTCAGTGCTGACGTCATCACGGCGAGGCGAGAAGAACGGCGGATAAAGATACTGCTGACAAGCCAAAAAAATCGCTAATGTAGACAAAAGGGCAGTTTGTTCAATCGAGGGTGGGGAGAAACTGTTTATTGGGCACTTCAATTGTTAAAAAATGCACTTAATTAATTTCTGCCTAAATAACAAGTATCAAATTATTTTCTCCATAAGTGACTACAATAAGAAAATAAGTTTTTAAACAAAATGTAAGAAGAAACATTTTTAAAAATAATAGCAAAGGAAATAACGACAAAGCTTATCCTTCCTAAAAAAAGGCACAAATTGTACATGTTGAATAAGTAATTTAAGATTCACAATAAAAATAACAATTACAAGAATACTTGTATGAAAATGTAACGTTACACACACACACACACACACACACACACACACACACACACACACACA
>CAIGQZ010032594.1:2042714-2076814 GCA_903798205.1 Danio tinwini
ACACACACACACACACACACACACACACACACACACACACACACACAGACACACAGACACATATACACAGCGATTTTGAAGCACAATATGCTGCCTTTTTTTCCAGGGACGTCCAAGTATATTTCAACAAGACAATACAAAACCACATTCTGCACACATTACAAAGTTCTGGCTGCAAAGAAAGAGGATAGATTGAGAAATTGCAGAGAAATTGACTGGCGTGCCTGCAGTCCTGACCTGTCTCCAATAGAGAATATGTGGTGCATTTAGAAGTGTGAAATGTGACAAAGAAGACCCCGTAGTGTTGGCCACCTTAAGACTTGTTTGCAGGAAGAATGGGACAAAATTACACCTGAAACACTTCATCACTTGGTGTCTTCAGTCCCTAAATGCCTTTTTAGTGTTGTGAAAGAGAATGGCAACATTAAAAGGTGATAAATGCTTCACTGGTCCAACTTTTTTTGAAATGTGCTGCAAGAATAAGAATTTCAATCGACAAACTCGACTAGACTAAATACAGATTGAACGTGACTAAACCTAATAAAAAGTAAATGACAGCTTTACACAAACCCTAGACTAAAACTAACATTAAAACAGGGCTGCCAAAAACAACACTGGCTGCTTGTTGCTTCAATACTGTTGATAAGCCGTGGTGGACGTTTCCTATCAGTCTCACGTTAAACACAGTCGACCAATCAAAAGAAACTGGGTCATCTGACCAATCACTGCAGATTAGCATCAAGCAAAGGAAGAGTTTGGAAATAATGAACCGCTGAACAAATCATTTGGGAGTCGTTGGGTTCATTAGGTAAAAATAAAAGCATATTATAAGACAATAGCTATGTTTCCATCCAAAAATGCGAATGAATTTCATGCGCAAAACTGGATTATTGCATAAAAGACGTGCGAATAAAGGAGCGTTTCCATCCAACGAGTCAAAGCGAACAAAATCGTCACGTCCTGATTATCTGGCGCCAAATATCAACAGTAAAACTGAATTTGCTGCAGGAGAAGCTGCGTCAATCTGTTCTTCATCTAATAAATGACTTGCGCCTCAGAAGGCAATCCTGACACGCAGTGAACGCGCGGTGGCAGACGCGGAGCTCAGACGCTCTTGATTCTGGAGGTCATTAATAATATAATAACACTACTCCTTAAACGTTAAGGCGTTATAGAATGACAAAAACTGTCATTGAATTGAATTGAATTCATCATCACATGATCTCTTATAACAAAATCACTTGACCTTTTTTAATGCGCACACTGGAGTTTGTGCGGTAAAAGTGTTTCCATCGTAGTTTATGCGCATCTTATTGAATAAAAAGTTTATCCAACTCAGTTATGCGCATATGTTTTTATGTGCATTTTCAAAATGTAGGCGCATCATGGCGTTTCCATCAATCGATTTTTTATGCGCATAAAAATAGGTGGGTGGAAACATAGCTAGTGTCAGTGTTCTTTGAGCTTGCATTCACATCAGCCTGTTGTTGGAGACCCCAAAACCAAAACAGGAGCTTTGATTATGCATTAATGCGGCTGTTTAACTGTAAAATCTAGTATGTGTGATTATAAAGTAGAGATTTTCTAAGAAAGGTAAATTTCAATGATGTAGGAAACTCTCTGTTAATGCACATGAATAAAGCTTCTCCTTTGTATGAACTCTAAGATGTTTCTTCAGCTCTGAAGCCCTTAAGAATGTTTTTTTTTTGTAGTTACTGTTATCATTTGTGATTTTTCTCTCCAGTGTGAATCTGTGCATGTTTATTAAGGGATGATGATGGTCTGAAACTCTTCCGTCTGAGTGAATGGATTCTCTCTGGTGTGAATTGTCTGGTGTTGTCTCAAGTCTCCAGCTTGAATAAAACTCTTCCCACACTCAAAGCACACAAACTCTCTCTCACCAGTGTGGATCTGCTGATGTGCATTTAGATTTGACTGCTGCGTAAAACTCTTTGCACACTCAGAGCATGAATAAAGCTTCTTCTCTGTATGTTGTCTAAGATGGATCTTCAGCTGTGAAAGTCTCCTGAATGTTTTGCCGCATTGATCACATTTGTGTGTTTTCTCTCCAGTGTGGATCTTCATGTGTTCATTAAGGTTTGATAATTGTGTGAAGCTCTTCCCACACTGAGTACATGTGTACGGTTTCTCTCCAGTGTGAATCATTTTGTGATGTTTAAAGGTACTAGCCAAACTGAATCTCTTGTCGCAGTGCGAACACACGTACGGTTTCTCTCCAGTGTGACTCCTCTGGTGCAGTTTCAAGTCTGCAGCTCGAATAAAAGTCTTCTCACACTCAAAGCACACATACTCTCTCACAGCAGCGTGGATCTTCTGATGTACATTTAAACTTGACTTCTGTGTAAAACTCTTTCCACACTCAGAACATGAATAAGGCTTCTCTTTTGTATGAACTCGAAGATGGATCTTCAGCCCTGAAGCCCTCAAAAATGTTTTGCTGCAGTGATCACATTTGTGTGTTTTCTCTCCAGCATGGAGCAGCATGTGTGTTTTCAGGTTTTCTGAACGATTGAATCTCATGTCACAGTGTGAACACTTGTATGGCTTCTCTCCCGTGTGAATCCTCTTGTGTGTTTTCAGGTGTCCTGAACAACTGAATCTCTTGTCGCAGTATGAACACTTGTACGGTTTCTCTCCAGTGTGGATCATCATGTGATGCTTGAGAGTCTGTTTGCAGCTAAAACTCTTTCCACACTGAGTGCAGATCAAACAATTTACAGCTGTTCCTTCCATTAAAAAACTATCTTCAGTCTTTGATTGAGTTTCTTCTTCACTCTTGACATGATGTTTCTCCTCATCTTCACTCAGTTCTTCACTCTCCTCCTTCACCACCACATCTGAAAATTAATAAGTCACACTTTAAGAGTCTAGTGTTTATCCGTACAGTCAAATGATCATGAATAAGAGCATTTGTGTGTTTGGCTGAGATGTGTAAGTGGTCAAATATGTTTGCACCTTGGCTTTTATACACTCCAAAAATAATCAGGCACCCACACATTTAAGGGTGTGCTCTCACTAAACACAGTTGCCTTGAATGGAGCACTTGTGCAATTACCATGACTGACAGATGACATTTTCAAAAGGTGACTATGTAAGAACTGGATGTGTTTGTGGTTGGGTAGTAGCTTTTTTTTCAAGTTTAAATTATGAAAAAAGTGTCAAAATTAAGTATGTGTCATGATGTTGAGTAAACAACCTCCATTAGAGTTTCGATTCTCTGCTTGAGCCCGAGCCCAGACCAGACACAAATTATATTTCCTGCCACTATTTTCGGGCCGGGATCAAGCATTTGTGTTTTTTGGGGGGGGTTGGTTTTAGTCATTACTTAATTAGAAATATTATATGAATATTTTAGCAAAGTCGCCCTAATGGCTCGTTTCCACTGAGTGGTACGGTACGGTACGGTTCGGTACGGGTCACCTTTATCAAGCTTGCGTTTTCATTACAAAGGGTACCCTTTTGGTGGGCGTGGTGTACTACAGAGAGTTTCAGTCGACGTCATTCTCGCTCGAATAGATGTCTACAGTAAAGCTCTACAGGTCGCTTACATTATATGAGAAGCTCTTCTAACAAAACAGATGCTTTAAACATATTAATACTTGTTTATAAATGTTTATTACTAACATTTCTATGAACATGATTTGATTATAACTGCAGATCAATGACAGTGTTACAGCCTACTGTAACGTCTGCAATTATATTAAATAAATAAATAAATGAACATATATGAACACATACAGACCCTTACAGTCTCCGATATGTTACTAATTACAGATAAACGACACACAGCATACATTAAGTCCTTATTTGAGTTCGGGAATCCTTGTAATCCTGTCGGGCTTCTCCTTTTTTTCTGCGCTTCACTCTCGCGTTTGTCCTTTTCTTTCTGAATGGATCAGATGTCGAAGACGCTTCATTAATCACACACACACGTTATTATCATCAGCTCAAGAAGTTTGTTATATCAAATCTAGACGCGAACGCGAGCTCCCTGGAGAAAGCGAAAAACCGCTCGCACTTTTAGACGGCCTCATAAAACAACAACAGGACACGGCAGATTCTTGGCTTTGTGGTTGTTCATCAAGACAACGACAAGGTTTGTTTTGAGCCCGGGTCATCCATGTATCGTTATTATATGCATATAGTTGTCTCGGCTGTGCATTTAAAAACATGGCGGCTCCATTGTTTTGATTCTGGCTAGCTCCACGAGATCGTGACGTATCTCTGTAAACCAATCAACGTTCAGCTGCGCGTGTAGTTCCACCTTTGGGTACCCTTTCTCGTCTTTGGTACCCTTTCGAAAGGGTGCCGAAAAAGTGGTACGGTACGGATCGGTTCGGTACGCTGTTGACAGTGGAAACGGCCATAAAAGCGTACCGACCCGTACCGTACCACTCAGTGGAAACGGGCCTTAAGTAACACGTGTGGGTCTACAAAGTTGTGCAATTCACAAAGTGTGTCATGCACACCAATGCTTTATCTCCTGCAAGAGCGTCTCCTTCACTGGCACACATTCACCAAACGCACAAGCAGAGCTGAAACACTGCATATGTAGAGCAGAAGCAGCGCACAGGCTTTGCCTTTCACACCAGCTGCGTCTGCAGCATGCAGCTGACCGGTGACAGATCAATCTATCTCTATATATTCTATCTAGTTACCGATCTATCTTTAAATATATAAATTTCCTATTGCTGATTCCTTAACCTGCAAGTCTTTATTCTACAAATTATATAGATGATAAGCAACTGTATGCTTCTCAAGCTCTATGAGGAGTGTCCATGTTTTTTCAGGTGCAGTCAGTCAGAAAACAATCGCCTGTGAGATCATCTAATTTCGCTTTTGATCATCAGCTTCAGGGGCGGATTTAGGCATGGGCAATATGGGCAAATGCCCAGGGCGGCATCTTCATGGGGCGGCACGGAGAGACGGTGCAAAAGAAAGAAAACAAAAACATGCCCCTGTAAAAATCATATGTGCCCCAGTAAGCTTTGAGATACGATTTACTTTATGCACGTGTATTAATCCCAAGAGTGGTAATCCCAGAATAAAGACGTTAGGAGCCATTCACATTTGGAGTCTTTTGTAAGCTCAAGTTTGTTTTTCTCTGAGTGCAACAGAAACAACGCTGGTGAAAGTAAACTGACCCATGTGCACAGAGAACCATTCCCACACGCCTCACACACGCTGCTCCTGATCCCGGTGTGAATACCGATTGTTTACATTCATGCTGATAAAATATGCGCCATTTATGCAATGTGAAAACGGAGTAACAGCATTTTATGTTACTTTATGACACAAGGTGTCGGCATGCAGCGAGTTTTGCTAGTTGACAAAACGGAAGTTTATATAATAAGATGATGATCTTATTTTTACTGAACATGGCTATGAAGCAGAAACTAGGGATAAAGAGGGAGGTAAGACTTAGGCCCAATCCCAATTCTGTTTTTGTACCCCTACCGAGGGTTAAGGGGAAGGGCTTCAAATTTTACCCCTAAGAATTGGGACAGCACTTCAACAACTGCACACGTCATCATATGTCATCGCAATCTCTTGCTTCATATGAGATCAGACGATGGCGACTGCTGTAGTTATTCCAGTTGTGTTATTTTTTGGTATTTATCTTCAGAAAATCTCTGAAGGCATATATTATGTTATTATAATGATCTAATGTGGCAATAAGATCGTAACTGTACTGCGCATTTACACAGTGGCCGTATTCATCTGTGTAAACACACGAAAACAACATTAACATCATAGAAGACACTGTAAAACGCTCATTATTAGCCACTAGACTGTTCTGACAGGGTATGCGAGTGTCATCGAGTGTCAGAATGTTGTGGAGCTGCTGTACAGGAGTTATGATTATGAATTATAGATCACCAAATTAAGTGGTTTTTTTTTTTAAAGCATGACGGTAAAACATAAATGCGATTATGAATATATTAAAACATGTGTTTGTTTGTTTGTTGTAAAAATTCGAAATAATGACAAAAAATACTAATTTGTGGATCTCCTTACTTCTGGGTTCAGCAATACTGCTGTTGTGGCTGGTGTATTCTGGGAAACTTCTTACCCCTTCGTTTCAACTGTGCTCCTGAATAATCTTCGTTCAAAGGGGTGTATACCCCTTGCCCTTAGCCCTACGCCTTCAAGCTAAAGAGAATTGGGACCACTAGCCCTTGATGTGAACGTGCAAAACGAGGGGTAGGGTTAAGGGCTAAGGGGTAGAATTGGGATTGGGCCTAATGACATGAATTCTTGGCCTTAAGTTAAGTCTAATGTTGTGTTCACACCAGATGCGGAACGCATGGATAAATGGCGAGTACAGAGTTTACTCGCTTTATTCTTGTGTCAAAATCCATATCATTCAGGCATCAAATTCATTATTAGAACAGACGCAGATTCATGGGCAGGGCTTCTGTCTGTCTTGTGACTGTAGCTTCGTTGCTAAATGACTAACATGAATTTTATTGAGAAAATAACTGTTTATGTGTTTTATGAAGGCTGAATAACAGCATCGATTCGTTTGGAGCAGTGTCTGAGTCCACTAGATCCTTTCAGAGGTGCACCCAGCTCTGTGAGCTCATAAACTCCTCCAGAAACTGAACCTGGATGATGGAAGCATTTAGCGGTGCTTCTGACTGAGCCGAGCCCAGTTTGATAAACTGTTGTCAGTGTAGGCAGGAGGATTTTCGCGCAATTTGTGCAGTTCGCGTAATTTGCGCCACGCCATTTACACAATTCGCATCATTCACGCGTATCGCAGGATGTCTATTCGCATCTTTGCATTGACTTAACATGTAAATCACTCGCGCTTGATGCTTCTTCCGCCTCTGGTGTGAACGCAGCATAATATGAACAGATAATTCTATAAAACATATATATTTTTTGTATTTTATAGAATTGTCAAAATTATTATTCAAGGTTTCCGCTACATTCATTCTTCCATGGCGGGGCGCCACACCAAAATTCATCCCGCCACGGCTACATTACAGCTTCTCATTCAAAACATTGGCGTTTTTTTTTAAAAATAGCAGGTTATTATCGCACCAAAGCGTATTAAAAGGTAAGTGAATTATAACAGCGCAAACTTTTCTGTAACCATAGTAGTGCTGTGCGTATTTGTTTAACCCTTTAAGGTAACATACTGACTGAATGACTGACAGGTGCGTGATGCGTGAGGCCAGCAAACACAACGTAGCTTTCAGTTATGATGAACACAGTTTCCATAAGTATACTTTATTTATAGATAAAGGTCTATGGCTCTGCATACAACAAAGACTTTATCTTGCTGGAGTTTGTAGCCATTTCACTTTACTTCAGGACGCATTAATCCCACTCCGTAGGTCTTTTGGAGACATTCATAAATATTCCTATAGCCAATCTAATAAATGTTGGAGACATATTCACTACACAAACACGCTAAATTGCACTTGAGCAGCGTATATATATATTTGAGGGCATGCAAGAAGTTGTGCACGAACAGAGGAAATCCTTGCGCAAGCAAAAATATCTGCATGCTCGTAGTACATGAATCCGATCTCGACTTGTAATACTGCGTTACAACATTTGTCATTGAAATAAAGCCATAGCTAGTTGGTAGATCAAAAGGACTGCTGCCACAGCTGGAAAAAACCTAGAGGAAACACTGTTATTCATGCAAAAGATCTCAAGTGACCTTAGAATATCACTTCAGTTTTGTTTTTACATTGCTTTGCAGTTACATTTAAGATTGATTTCTGTTATTTATTTAGATTAATAAACGTATAATAATAATAATAATTTTATTTTAAAATGTTTTATTTTATTTTATTAATTCCAATTCTGGTTTTGTCCATATTTTACCCAAAGTTGGAGTAAGCATATCGAGAGGGTCGGGCATATATAGGGTGGTTCACCCAGGGTGTCATTCAAACCAGAACCGCCACTGTTCAGCATGATGTAGGCTTATAGTTATAATAATATTCATACAATATAGTTAGAATGATATTTATACATGATCAAACTAGTGTGCAACTTAAGCAAAACTGATACTAAAATTCTTTTTAATTTGGTTTTGTAGTTCAGGCCTAAACAAACATTTGTTGTATTTTTAATTTATTTTATTAAAACTTTATTTTTATTTTATTTTTACACGTTTTATTTTTATTTTCGTTTAAGTTAATTTGATTAAAACTATAAAAATCAGTGGATCTCATCGATGCATTTATTGGGTAAAATTGCTACTTTTTCACTGTTGTTTAATGTGCTTTTGGCCATTATCAATAAATCATTTGGCCATTATAATGTTAAGTTTGCAGCACGGGATGCGCATCATTCACTCATGTACATTCGAATCATTCATGTCTTTAAAAGTGTAAAAGAGATCGCATGCTGTTGCGTCTGTGCGCTCCGCCTCAGAGACAAGCAGAGCACACACATCTAAAGTCATCTTAATGGTTTAATGGTCAAATACATGCAAATGTGTGTCAAAACTCAGTGTTTAGTGATTATTCATATTAACCCTCATGTGTGTAATAAACAAACGAGCTGAGAATCAAAAGACATGCGAAATTGAAACCATAAATCAGAACCATACTGCTCTTAAAGTAACAGCGCGCAATATTCTTGCTGCCGACTGATTTATTATTAATAAAACAACAAAAGGAGAAAATCCCTCACTGCTCTTGACTGACAGACTTTTGTAGCTATAATTAAAGTTTGTTTCTTACAGTGAAAATGCTTAAAGCACAGCTTGGTTCATAATTTTATTCTAGAGTACTTATTTTCCTTATATACAGGGAGGAAAATTAAGTCAGAATTATTAGCCACCCCTGAATTATTAGAAACCCTTTTCCCCCCAATTTCTGTTTAACGGAAAAATCTTCTTTCTTTCAACCCATTTCTAAACATAATAGATTTAATAACTCATTTCTAATAACTGATTTATTTTATCTTTGCAATATTGACCTTAAAATAGGTTTCAAAATATGTAAACCTGGTTTTATTCTAGCTAAAATAAAACAAATAAGACTTTGTCCTTATAAGAACAAGTATTATAGAAAATACTGTGAAAAATTCCTGAATCTGTTAAATATCATTTGGGAAATATTTATAAAAAATATATAAATATATATATTTTTATAAATATTTCCTAAATGATATTTAACAGATTCAGGAATTTTTCATACAGATTCAGGATTGTTCCCATAATCGAGCAGCCCTACTTCAAATGTCCTCTTTTTGTCCATTATAAATAAAATAGTCAGGTTGAAATCAAGCTTGGGGTCATAATTACAGGTAATTTCTCAGACCAGGTCAGGCTCCGGCACAAGGTGCATGGGCTCGGGTAGGGTTTAATTTTGGGCCAGATCAAAGCTCTAACCCCCATTGGTCCATGTTAAGGGTCTCAAACTCAAGGACTGTAGGTTAAAACCTGCCCAGCCATATCATTTAGATCGGGGGATGGATCGGAGGAAAATTTTGGGGGTGCTAGGCACTCTTTATGTGTGAACTACTAAACAATGCATCAAAGAGATTTGCTGACGCAACGCCAACATCTCGCAGATGAAAATCCAATATCTAGCATGCTGAATATTCCTGACCAGTCGGCCGACTTGACCCCATGTGCGGTCAGATGTAGTGACTAGCTGCAGCCAATGAAAGTGATCAAGGAGGCCATGTCATTAGTTTTTCTTCTTTTAGACCCTTTCTTGCCAGCCACGCTGTGGAGTACTTGGACGCATGTGATGGAGCATTGTCCTGCATGAAAATCAGGACTTCTTCCTGTACCACTGCTTGAAGAAGGTGTCTTCCAGAAACTGGCAGTAGGACTGGGAGTTGAGCTTGACTCCATCCTCAACCCGAAAAGGCCCCACAAGCTCATCTTTGATGATACCAGCCCAAACCAGTACTCCACCTCCACCTTGCTGGCGTCTGAGTCAGACTGGAGCTCTCTGCCCTTTACTGATCCAGCCACGGGCCCATCCATCTGGCCCATCAAGACTCACTCTCATTTCATTAGTCCATAAAACCTTAGAAAAATCAGTCTTGAGATATTTCTTGGCCCAGTCTTGACGTTTCAGCTTGTGTGTCTTGTTCAGTGGTGGTCGTTTTTCAGCCTTTCTTACATTGGCCATGTCTCTGAGTATTGCACACCTTGTGCTTTTGGGCACTCCAGTGATGTTGCAGCTCTGAAATATGGCAAAACTGGTGGCAAGTGACATCTTGGCAGCTGCACGCTTGACTTTTCTCAGTTCATAGACTGTTATTTTGGGACTTGGTTTTTCCACACGCTTCTTGCGACCCTGTTGACTATTTTGAATGAAACGCTTGATTGTTCGATGATCACGCTTCAGAAGCTTGGCAATTTTAAGAGTGCTGCATCCCTCTGCAAGATATCTCACTATTTTTGACTTTTCGGAGCCTGTCAAGTCCTTCTTTTGACCCATTTTGCCAAAGGAAAGGAAGTTGCCTAATAATTATGCACACCTGATATAGGGTGTTGATGTCATTAGACCACACCCCTTCTCATTACAGAGATGCACATCACCTAATATGCTTAATTGGTAGTAGGCTTTCGAGCCTATACAGCTTGGAGTAAGACAACATGCATAAGGAGGATGATGTGGTCAAATACTCATTTGCCTAAGAATTCTATATACACACTAATATATATATACACACACACACACACACACACACACATATATATACATACACACACACACACACATACATATACATTCATATATATATATTCCTCTGGTTTCCCTGGAGTCCTATAAAGTATATATACTTTATAGTCTTTATAGCTGTTTCACTTTACTTCAGGACGCATTAATGCTGCTCTGTAGGTCTATTGGATGCAATTATAAATGTACCTAGCAAATCTGATAAATGTTGGAGACATACTTGTTACATAAACGCACTAAATTGCACTTCAGCAGCATTTATTTGAGAGTGCACAAGAAAATCTGCACTTGAGCAGAGTATAATTGAGGATGTGCAAGTAGTTTTGTGCACGAACAGAGGCAATCGGCGCGTAAGCAAAGAGATTTGCATGCTCGTATTACATACAGTAAATGCGATCTTGACTTGTTACCAGCAGATTTGTAGTCCTTGTGAATGTGTGTTTTTACCTAAATTCTTGTAATACTTGTAAGACATTTGTCATTAAAATAACGCCATTATTGCCATAGGTAGTTGGTAGATCTGTGTCTACCAGTCCTGCCGCCACAGCTGGAAAAAATCAGAGGAAACACTGTGTATATATATATATATATATATATATATATATATATATATATATATATGTTTTTTTAAGGAATAATAATTTATGGGAGTTATCCACAGAATTTGCCGGTTATTCGATGCTTCACAAAAGTTGCAGACACCTTTACCAATATCACAATGCTTTTTGATGCTAAATGAATTTCAACAGCTATTTATTCCTTACGGCGATTAAGAAATTTGAATAGGCGACTTTAATAAAGAAAATCTGCTCTAATAGTAAAACTATATAAATTGCTAAATACTCTTGGCACATGAAAGTGTAAAGCCAGCGGCCCACAACAAATGTGGAAGATTATTGCGTATCATATTTAACAAACTGAATAGAAAATTTTATGTATAACTAAATATTAATCAGATGATGTCATTATGCTGGTGTGCCATCAGCCAATCACTGCGTTGCTGATCATGATTTCGAAGATTGATAGATCTCTCCTTCACAACACACGCAGATCAGTTCATCCAGACATTTTAATCTGATTCGCAAACTTGTTTGAAGAACCAAACTAGCCAGAGATCAGTTATCAAGATTAAAAGTTACAGCATCTGTCAAATCATTTTAGATCATTTAAGTGAGCTTCGAAGAATGAACCCCTGAAGATTGGTCAGTTTCACTGCGGTCAGTGAGTGTCCCATTTTCTCCAGTTATGATCAATGCAGCAGCGAAGACGAATGTCGGATTAACAACCTCACTGTTCATCAGCCTCATTATTGAAGAGTAATGAATAAACACAAACCTATTAGTTCTTCAGTCTCTTCCTGTTTAATTCTGCAGGGTTCTGGATCACTCATCTTCTCACTGTCCTTCAATAAACTCTGTCTTTGTCTTTCACTGATGATGGCAGAGCTTCAGGAGAAGAAACAAAAGAAATCTGATTCATTTACACTGATTGAAAAAATAAAACACATTATGATGTTATATCATGACACAATATGTGATTATGTAATTTGCTCAAGTCAGGTGACACCAATAACATTCACTTATATCTAATAATATTAAACAGCCATTCAGGACTAAATCAGTTGATGTTTTCTACATCTAAGTTAATATACCTGCCGCGACAGATTATCCTTATTTCCCTTCACAGATCATACTTACCGACATTACTAATACAAACATGGAAGAACCCAAACACTGAGCTCATATGTTCCTCTCAGAGCTCCTCTCCGCCTGCTGTATTGTTTTGGTCAGCAGACACACAGATAGAGGTGAACTCAATGCAGAAACTAGTCGCAGATTGTCGCTTTAATAAACTGTAAAGTGTGTTTTATTGTTGTGTAAACACGAGAAAAAGCGTCAACGACTCACCTCAGCTCTGAAGACTCGACGCTGAATGAACGCGTCAGTGATGACGTCATCAGGGCGAGGCGGGAGCAACGGCGGATCAACCAAAACGCGCCGAATAAAAACACTGATGAAAGCCAAAACAATTGCTAATGAAGACAAAAAGCCAACTTGTTCAATCATGTGCGAGGTGAAACGTTTAATTAGGCACCTAAAATGTTGTTAAGAATGCACTTTAATAATAACAGCAAAATAGGGCTACTTGATAGCTGACGGACTTGTCTAAAATGATCTATTCCTAAAGTAACTAAAATTAGTTTTTAATAACATGTAAGAATTAATTAAAGACAACAACAAACATAATTTATATCATCTATCATTACTGCTTTTCATTCTTGAACAGGCATAATTGGTACGTTGAAAAAATAAATAAAAGATTAACAGCCTTAACAGAATTACAAGCGATGGACATTCATATGAAAACGAAATATTATTCATTCATTCATTTTCGTTTCGACAAAGTGCCATTATTATTCAGGGGTTGCCACAGCGGAATGAACTGCCAACTTATCCAGCATATGTTTTACACAGGATGCCCTTCCAGCCGCAACCCAGTACTGGGAAAAACTCATACACACTCATACTCATACACTACAGCCAATTTAGTTAATCAATTCCCCTATAGCGCATGTGTTTGGACTGTGAGGGTAACGGGAGCACCCAGAGGAAACCCACACCAACACGGGGAGAACATGCATACTCCACACAGAAACGCCAACTGACCCAGCCGAGGCTCGAACCAGCAACCTTCTTGCTGTGAGGCGACATCAATAACCACTGCCCCACCATGTCGCCCAAAACATACAAATAAAAACAACTGTATTTCAATATTTTGCATAAATATATGAATTGAATCGGGAGGCAAAACTCTATAAAGATAAAAGATTTTTAAAAAAGATGTCTACGGCATCACAATGGCGCAGTGGGTAGCACGATCGCCTCACAGCAAGAAGGTCGCTGCTTCGAGCCTTGGCTGGGTCGCTTGGCATGTCTGTGTGGAGTTTGCATGTTCTCCTCGTGTTGGTGTGGGTTTCCTCTAGGTGCTCCGGTTTCCCCCACAAGTCTAAAGACATCTGGTTTAGGTGTGGTATATATTTGGTAAGCTGAAAATTGGCTGTAGTGTATGTGTGTGAATGAGTATGTGTAGATGATTGTAGATGGTTACAGCTGGAAGGGCATCTGCTGTGTATGCTGGATAAGTTGGCGGTTCATTCCACTGTGGCATTCCACTGTGGCAACCCCAGATTAATAAAGGGACTAATGTCTAACGGATGTCTACAATAATCTGATATACCATTCCAATATAAAATCCTACCTTCTGCGCAGATGTCACTAGCTCAATCCCTAGTCACAACATTATTTAGAAGATGACTAACATTAAGTATTCCTTCAATCATGAGTAATGTACCTCTCGCTGTATTGTCCTTGATTTCATCTGTTTTTTGTTTCATTATGCCTCAACTGCTGTAAACGTGGATATACAGCTCTAATATGACACCATGCACCCCACAACTTTTGCACTCACATTTTCCAGTTGAAAACATGTCAACTACATTCATTCATTTTCTTTTCGGCTTAGTCCCTTTATTAATCCAGGGTCGCCACAGCGGAATGAACCGCCAACTTATCCAGCATGATTTTACGCAGCGGATGCCCTTCCAGCCGCAACCCATCACTGAGAAACATCCACACACACTCATTCACACACATACACTACGGACAATTTTAGACTACCCAATTCACCTGTACCGCATGTCTTTGGATTGTGGGGGAAACCGGAACACCCGGAGGAAACCCACGCGAACACAAGGAGAACATGCAAACTCCACACAGAAACGCCAACTGACCCAGCCAAGGCTCAAACCAGCGACCTTCTTGCTGTGAGGCGACAGCACTACCTACCTACCTACCACTGCGTTGCCCAACATGTCAACTTATTTTATTAAACAGCAAAAAGGTGAGGCACCCAGGGCACATAAGCAGCGTGTAAAACTCTCACTGCTAATAAAAAGGCAGTTTGCCTTTTAATAACATCGAGAATTCATGCTGCAGAATATACTTAGAATAGCTACTCTAGCCTATATAATGTTGAGTATAATGCAAGAGGGAATCTGATAATGACAAATGTCTGATTTTACCAGTAGAAAAAAAACGGTCTAACAATGTTGTCATTGACAGCTTGCAAGCATACGTCTCAAACATAATAATTCAACATCAGAATTATGAATATTTGTATTCTGAAATAACAATAATAATAGGCGACTCATATTAACCTTTATTTTACATCTACAGAATCGTGAGAAAATCGTGATCTTTATCTTTAAAAAATTTCGATTCTCATTTTAGCTAGAATCGTGCAGCTGATGGAGTATATATATATATATATGCAGGGCTTGACATTAACTTTTTTGATCACCAGCCACAGTGGCTAGTAGTTTTCCAACGTTACTAGCCACTTTGTATTTTTATTAGCCACAATTTTGTTGTTGGGAAAATATTTTTTATGTATAAATATGACTTTAACATGCTAAAATTACTTGATTTAGATTTTGTGTTTTGTCCACATGCCTCCTCATTCATTTCACGTTTTGTGTGTCGTGTGTGAGCAAATGGGTCATGGTTTCATAGTGTTATACTGCAAACAGTTTTTATTTCACATGACTTTTCAGAACTCAAAATTAAGGATTTACCAAATTTATCTCTGACCACACCAAACAATAATTATTTTTTAGCCACAAATATTAAATGTGTCAAAACAAGCTGAATATCTGTATACTATACTTTTTATTTAACAAAACATTTCTTTAAAAAAACAAAAGAATTTTTTTTTTATTAATTATTGTCATGTATCAAAAATATGCACAGTAATCTGTCCTCGCTAAAGGTCTCTCAGATCACCAACTACACATACACGGAGAGTTAATCTCATATTAAAGCAATGTTGTTGTAAAAAAGTGATGAACCATATTAACAATTATAACCGTAGGGAAAAGAAAGCAGGTGAAAAACATACAGTGTGGGATGATGAAAGGATGATCACACGGTTAATGCCAATTAATAATCTGTTCAAAGCGAAAGCAACCGGTGCTGCTTACAAAAATACATATTTTGGAGCATTTAGACATACTTTCACGAGCATATTGGAGCTCGTGAGAGCGGCAAGACTGTAGGTGCATTAGCATGATTTTTTGTCTGGTCTATATGAAAGAGAACCGATCACAGTTGCGTTTCAGGCACGGTTGCTTCAAGCAAGAAAACAAAAGCGCGCACGCGTTTTAGTCGCGCCCATCACATCAGCTGTTAGCGCGACTGATCATCCTCTCATTCGTTATTCACCTGCTTTCTACTGCGCGCGCAAACGCAATTATTTTTGTCAGTCGTGCAGTTTCTCGATTCTAAGACCACATTTGCACGCATATTGGGTCATCCTTATAGTCGAACCCTGCTTTTAAGAAAACCACAACTTAAAATTATTTTCAACCAGCCAAAGTGGCTAATAGGAGTGTCTGTCTTACCTCCCAAAGCTGAAATCTACCCGCATTTGGCGGGTGTTAATGTTAAGCCCTGTGTATGTGTATATGTGTGTGTAAAATTATTGTCAATGATGCTTTTTCAGGTACAACGTTAGCTTTTTATAAATGGGCTATAATCCAATTCTATAAATAATAAAAATATCTGTGACAACAATTTATACTTAGGATAGTTCAGAAATTGACTGTTAAACATTTATTCTCATGCACAACACTCTGTGTTCGCTATGAAAGAAAAACATATCACATGCTTGTCGTAATCATAACTCTAAAATGCAATATGATCATTTAAATTATGTGCGTGCTTTCGGTTTCATTTTCACTGTGCGTGTGCGGTTAATACTTCCCGCGAAGCTCCCAAACGATCGCTCTGTATCACAAACTGAATGTTATTTAACACTTTATTACCTGTTATTCACAGCCTATGCAAGTTCTGTTCACTAAGGTAGGCATCATTCACAGGCGCGCACCCGCCCTCTCTATGGTAACAGCTCACGGTCAGCTCACGTCATGTGTATTTTCGCAGCTGCGAATACCTGTGAACTATACCTTATAAATACAGTATGTGACTCTTTCAACACCATTTGGAGGTGTACACGTTGCTGAGCAATGCATGTAAAACAACGTGAAGACTTGTGCGGCCGCTTTTATGCTTCTCTCCTGAACTAGAAAATATGATTGGCAGAATCGTATAAATGCTGGATTAAGATCGTCCAGGGGGTCGAATCGAGATCGCAATCTTTTTACAATTAATCGTGCAGCTCTACTTCAATACTGTTGATAAACTGTGGCGGGCCTTTCCTATCAGTCTCACACAGTGGTGTAGTCCTAAAAAAAAAGTGGTGTACTATTACCCACTCAACACAAATTTTAAAAGTATGCAAAGAAACGATTAAACTATATATATATATATATATATATATATATATATATTAGGGCTGTCAAAATTAGCGCGTTAACGCACCAGATTAATTTGGAATATTTAACGCGTTAAAAAGAATTAACGCATTTAACGCAGTTGCATTTTTTTTTTTATTTCCTGTTGTGGCCGACGTGTTTCCCTCCCGGTCCTTCCATTTCATCCGTGAACCGGTCACTTTTTATTTAGCTTTCGAGTTGAGGGCGGGCGGCATGATTGCCGTTCGCCTAGAGAGCCAGTTCAGCTTGCTCCAGCTCTGCGTGCGTTTAATGTGCAAAGAAATATGGATAAAACCAAGGAAGCGCTTTTAGAAGGAAAGTTTCAGTATAAAACAACTCTCTCTCTCTCTCTCTCTCTCTCTCTCTTAGCAACTGGCTAAATGTTAAGGAGGACTGAGCAAAATTTTTTCTGCTTTATAATTAATGTTCTCAACTCGCAATACAACTTTACAATGAGTACAATTGTTTGTTATTATTATTATTTTCCAATTTCCATATTTGCAATGCCTGCATTTTGGATTTTTTTTATTCGTGATTAATCATGATTAATCACAAAAAAGGTGTGATTAATTAGTTAATTTTTTTAATCAATTGACAGCCCTAATATATATATATATATATATATATATATATATATTTTTTTTACATAAGTTACCTGTAACTATTGAAAGAAAAAACTAATACTAAGGAAGTTAATGGTTACAGGTGTCCAGCTTTCTTCAAAATATTTTCTTTTGTGTAAAGCAAAATAAAAAAACGACAAACCGGTTCGGAACAAGTAAAGGTTGAGTAAATGATGACAATTTAACTTTTTTTTGAATGAACTATCCATTAAAAAAGGAAAAATATTTAAACAAATTGGCTCATTTTAAAGCGAGATGCTAATAGCCTAATCCTATTCAATGATTTATGCTTAGCTAATATATATATATCAGGAAAAAAGTTTTTTTCTTCAAAAACTCAAATACTAGCCTATACTTATACTACAAGTATATAGTTTTCCATGTTTCAAACAAAACTACCACTTTTTTTTTCAAAATGGCATAAATATAAACATGTTAAAAATGTACAGGCTCATTTACATATTTCACTATAATAATATAAGTCATAATAGTAAATAATTTTTAAGAAAGATACAACACAATATTTCACTCTGATATGCAGTTAAAATGAGGACATTCACTGAGTGGTTCTGTCACTGTTTAATCCTGTGCATGAATGTATGATATATAACACCACATGCACTGTAATGTGTTTTATAATCATAGTTAATTGATAATAAATGTTCGTTAAGAGTTGCATTTTTGTTGGAGGAACAGCTGTGGTGATGAGGGGAGCGCCGAGGAAACAGTAGATGGGGAAACCCGATTGGTACATGTGATACAAGTGTTTCTATAGCAAAGAACTGCAAATATGCAGATATTATAACAATCTATAGATAAACACACCTTCTGCTTTCACTCTCAAGCTGTGGTTTGCTGATTAAATGAAAAACGAGTTGAAAACAGAGGAGTGGAAGTCTGCCGCCGTTTTCATATCAAATTTAAAGGGGACTGAGGTGATCATTAAGTAGTGGACAGTTCATGAGGAAATCGCAAAACATTTAGAGGCACTGAATAGAAATATAGGGGGCTAAAGCGATGCCCATGCTTTTTAAACATAATTTTACCTCAGTGTTTCAGCGAGACATCATTTAGTTGACTTGTCGTCGTTATCGAAAAACTCCTGAAATTTTCTCCCAGCTGCTGCGGTCGTCAGGGGACGGGGAATGGAGGACATTAAACAAAAATGCACTGATTGCAACAAATAAGATGCAAGTAAAAAAACAAACATTTGGTATACAGTTAAAGGGGACGCGAATACATGTAAATTAGGGAAGTCTAATCAGAAAAACAAGTGAGTATACCGAGGGTATACGCAATTATTAATCCTCAGAAGTCGTAATACCCAAACAGCTCATGGAAAAAAGTAGGCATACTGAGTATACGTGCGTATAGCCCCGACTACACCACTGGTCTCACATTAAACACAGTCGACAAATCACAACAGACTGGGTCATCAGACCTATCACTCCAGATTAGCGTCACGCAAAGGAAGGGTTTGAAAATAATGAACTACTGAACAAATCATATGGAAGTTGTTGGGATCATTAGTTAACAAAACACATACTATAAGACAAAGTGTTTTTTAAACTTGCATTCACATCAGCCTGTTGTTGGAGACCCCAAAACCAAAACAGGAGCTTTGATAATGCATGAACAACTGTGAAATCTGGTGTGTGTGAATATAAAGTAGAGTTTTCAGGAAGGTCAATTTCATTGATGTTTATAACTCTCTCTTAAAGCACATGAGCTTACATAAAGCTTCACCTTTGTACGAACTCTAAGATGGATCTTCAGCTTTGAAGCCATCATAAATGTCTTTTTGTTCATTTAATTTGTGTGTTTTCTCTCCAGTGTGGATCAGCACATGTTTATTAAGGGTTGATAATTGAGTGAAACTCTTCCCACACTGAGTACATGTGTACGGCTTCTCTCCGGTGTGATCCCTCTCGTGTTTTTTCAGGTGTCCCGAATCCCTGAATCTCTTGTCGCAGTGTGAACACTTGTACGGTTTCTCTCCAGTGTGGATCATCTGGTGTCGTCTCAAGTCTCCAGCTTGAATAAAACTCCTCCCACACTCAAAGCACACAAACTCTCTCACCCCAGTGTGGATCTTCTGATGTGCTTTTAAATGTGACTGCACTTTAAAACATTTCCCACACTCAGAGCATGAATAAGGCCTCTCGTTTGTATGAAGTCTAAGATGGTTCGTCAGCTCTGAAGGCCTCAAAAATGTTTTGTCGCACTGTTCACATTTGTGTGGTTTATTTCCACTGTGAGTCATTATGTGATTTTTAAGGGTACCAGTCAGTCTGAATCTCCTGTCGCAGTGCGAACACTTGTAAGGTTTCTCTCCAGTGTGAATCCTCTCGTGCCGTTTCAATAGATGAGACGTAGTAAAGGTCTTCTTACACTCATGGCACACAAACTCTTTTACACCAGTGTGGATCTTCTGATGTGCATTTAAATTTGACCAATTTCTAAAACTCTTTCCACACTCAGCGCATGGATAAGGCCTCTCGTTTGTATGAACTCTGAGATGGATCTTCAGCTCTGAAGGCCTCAAAAATGTTTTGCTGCAGTGATCACATTTGTGTGTTTTCTCTCCAGTGTGGAGCAGCATGTGTGAATTCAGGTTTCCTAAATGATTGAATCTCTTCTCGCAGTGTGCACACTTGTAAGGTTTCTCTCCAGTGTGGATCCTCATGTGACGATTGAGATCATATTTAGAGCTTAAACTCTTTCCACACTGAGTGCAGGTGAAACCTTTCACAGCTGTTCTTTCTATTGAAGAACTTCCTTCAGTCTCTGATTGAGTTTCATTTTCAGTTTTGACATGATGTTTCTCCTCATCTTCACTCAGTTCTTTACTCTCCTCCTTCACTATCACATCTGAAAATTAACATGTCACATGTTAAGAGTCTATTTTTTCTGTACAGTCAGATGATCATGAATAAGAGCATTTATGTTTAACTGGGATGTGTAAGTGGTCAAATAGGTTTGCACGTTGGCATGGGACGATAACCGTTTACAAGGTATACCACAGTTTGGAAAAGTCAAGGTTTTAAAACCGCCAAAATTATCTGTAATACCATTCCTAAAGTATGTGTGCAATCTTTTATTTACTTTATTTTTTTTATTTTTTAGGACAACAGTATCTCCAGCAGAAAAAAATATCCGAAGATGCCATTTTAAATTGTAAAGAAATCTGTGTTTTTGAAACTAATGAAGACAGCAGAAGACAATTAATATTTTGAATTTTTTTTATCCTGACATGTTTACTGCTACAACCTATTAGAAATCTTTCAAAAAATTAAATTTATTGTTCTAAAAGGGGAAAACAGTTTTTGTTTTTTAGACATTTAAAAAGAATATATTTTAGAGCAGTAACCTCAATACCAAGATATTTTTATCCAAAGTTATCATACCGTCAGAATCTTATACCGGCCCATGCCTATTTGCACCTTGGCTTTTATAAACATGACACATTTAGTGACTCTCACTAGGCATGGTTTGAGTAGAGTAATTGAACCATAACTGAAGAGTAATGAATAAACACAAACCTATTAGTTCTTCAGTCTCTTCCTGTTTAATTCTGCAGGGTTCTGGATCACTCATCTTCTCACTGTCCTTCAATAAACTTTGTCTTTCAGTGATGGTGGCAGAGCTTCAGGAGAATAAACAGAGAAATCTGATTCATTTACACTGATTGAGGAAATAAACATATAGACGAATTACCAACCTACGTCACACGGGTCCCCGGTTGCAAAACTGTCTGCACATAGCAAAAATGTAGTGTTGTGGGGTAGGATGCCAAAGTCCAAAAATAGAAAACTTAACTTTTACCGTACACCACACTGACGTCTTTGGCTAAAAGAGAGCTGAATAAAGTGACGACCTAATTATAAATGCTGGACTCTGCAGTTCTCATGTTATATCAGGTCAGTTCACGCTATGCCGAATCAGACACATTACTCGTTTTTGATTGCAGCAATGATTTCAGCATAAACAGTTACATATGGTTAATTAAACTGCGGACACTGAATGCTGAGATTGAAACGTGTAAGTGTGAGTTATTAAAGTTGGTTTTATATTCACACATTCATTCAGTGACAACTTGTGTCACACTTCCTATATTGTTTACCACGACACTTAGAGTATTCGCTCTGAAATAACCTGTAAGTGTGACTTGAAAACAACATGAACACTGTTTATTTGACTGTGAACAATGTTGTACTTTGATAGTCGTTGGCTGCTAATATGATTTCGCTATTTAGAGTTTGTAAATAATCCGTTTATGAAATTATATTATTAAGGGGAAAGTCTGAATGTGTGAATATAAAACCAACTTTTCCTTTATGAGTTCACATACCCTGTTGTAAGTTCATGTGTAGTTCACTGTCAGAATACAGTTTTGCTGTTGATGATTACCCAGGCCTTGTATAACGTAAGCTCTGTCTTTTTTGCAGGTTTTTAGCACTACGTAGTTTTGAATCTGGTAATCAGGGAACATTATTTCTTGCACATGACCACACAAAACACAATTGTTGGCATCCAAACACTTGTAGACCTTTAACTTCTCTCTTGTAAAATCCCTTAGAGCTTCAATGAGATTGTATATTTGGGGCTGGATGCTTGGTCATTTCGTCTTATCCAATATCCATTGGGAGGGTGCTATCGCAAATGGACCAGTCAGATAAACGCCGCTCACTTCAACATTAATTTTGCAGAATCACTGGGCGACGAGCTGTTATAATATGCTGAAAGCATTATGTAAATAATATACATAATATGTAATCAATATATCTTATTTCTAAGACAACAACAAACTCTGTACCGCACGGATGTCATTCCCTCGCTGTAAATGCTAGTGCTCCCGTTTTTCTTTCTCCTGCCACCTCCCTGCGCGCGCATCCTAAATGTTTACAAACATGGTAATATAGCATTGGTCTATTATGATGTTATATCATGATACAATATGTGTTTATGTAATTTTCTCAAGTGAGGTGACGCTATTGTTATTGATTTAAAAAACTTTTTTGCATTCATAGAGTATTTAGTAAAGTATTTACATCAATAAAACAATTAGATTGCTACACTCACATTTCTAAGCATGGTTTAACAACATAACTGGGCTGACGCAGTTTCAATTAACTAAAGCTTCTATGTTAAACTGCTTTGACACAATCTATATTTTAAAAGTGCTGTAGAAACAATGATGTAGAAACAAAGATGAACATTGAAGGAAAACATGGGAGACCACACAAAAAACGCTGGAAAATTTAAGTATACTGCAAAACTACTTATTTGATGTTTTCTGCATCAAACTTTAAATCTGGTAATCAGCTTTAAAGCATATCTTGCATTTCCCCCACAGTATAATTCACATTTGTCCCTTCACATATCATAGTTTACGATATTACAAATACAAACGTGGAGAAACCCAAACACTGAGCTCATATGTTCCTCTCAGAGCTATTCTCCGCCTGCTGTGTTGTTTTGGTCAGCAGACACACAGATAGAGGTGAACTCAATGCAGAAACTAGTCGCAGATTGTCGCTTTAATAAACTGTAAAGTGTGTTTTATTGTTGTGGAAACACGAGAAAAAGCGTCAACGACTCACCTCAGCTCTGAAGACTCGACGCTGAATGAACGCGTCAGTGCTGACGTCATCACGGCAAGGCGGAAACAACTGACAATCATTAAAAACGCGCCAAATTAGCTGAAAGCCAAAACAATCGCTAATGTAGACACAAAAAAGCCATTTTAACAATTATGAGAGGTGTAACGTTTTATTAGGCACTTAAAAACCATATGTAATAGGCATACTTAATGGCTAACAGACATGCCTAAAATTTTTTAATGAAATGTAAGAATTATTTATTCAATCATTTTCTTTTCGGCTTATTCCGTTTATTAATCAGGGGTCGCCACAGTGGAATGAACCGGCAACTTATCCAGCATATGTTTTACGCAGCGGATGCCCTTCCAGCTGCAACCCTACACTGGGAAACACCCATACACTCTTGCATTCACACACATACACTATGGCCAATTTACCTAATTCAATTCTCCTATATTGCATGTGTTTGGACTGTGGGGGAAATCGGAGCATTTTGGATAGTTTTTTCACATGGGAAATACATTTGTTGGTTTGCTTTACATTTGTAATAAAGTCTAAAAACACATTATATAAATGTGCCTGCAGATTACTATCATATTTGTATAAGTGTGTCCCACGCATGCATGCAACTTACCTTGAGTGAATACCACTAGCTATGGCTGTCAATTTCAAATCCTTTATTCTTTTTCACAGGAACAGAAATGAGGCAAGAGGGAAAAAATGCGATGAAATGCATTAAAGTCCAGTATAGAGAGAGCAATATTCTTTATTGTCACAAAGTACAGTGAAAAGCAGCCCATACAGTCACATATAGTGTTTTAAATTAAGAACGGCTATAAATGAATATATAAAAAAATCATTTTCATGTACACACAATATAACCGATGGTATCCACAACACAACTTCAGTCAAAGCAACTGCAATAGGACGATTTGAGTACAGTGATGTATGAAAGTGACAAAGTGTAAATACTGCAGTTATGACCTACAGTTATACGTTAAATGTCATTAAACAATATGTTAAATATCATTAGATTTAGGGTAAAATAAAACAGTCACATTAAAATGTCAGTAAACAATTATACATACTATACACCCACATTTATATTATGAAGAACAGCCAAGAGACAGACTGCACTGAGGTCAGCAGTATCTTCATAAAACTGTTTTATTAAAATAAATGATCAACAAATGAATCCGTCATTGCAGTCTTTACAAGTGAAGGCATTATCTACACACAACATCAGTTCCTATTTACAACCCTAAATCAGAAAAAGTTGGAAAACACACACACACACACACACACACACACACACACACACACACACACAAAGTAGTAGTAATTTCTAAATTTACTTTGGCTTGTGTTCCATTACAGACAATACAACAAACATTATTTAATGTGTTCCTCATGATTTATGTATTTAAAAAAAAACAAGTATTCCATTTTTGGCACTTGCAACACGTTTAAAAACAAGTTGGAACAGTAAAGCATTTACCACTTTGACATGTTGCCATTCCTTTTCACAACACTATAAATACACATTCTCTATTGGAGACAGGTCGGGACTGCAGAAAGTCCAGTCCAGTCAAGTAGCTGCATCACTATACTCCACAGTCAGGACTTTATAATGTTTGCAGAATGTGGTTTTGCTTGTTGAAATATGCAAGGTACCTTTAGCAAAAGCACTGAGACAACCTCAGACCATGACAGATGGTGACTTTTGGACTTGTAGATGGTAACAGTCTGGATTATCCTTTTCTTCTTTGGTCTGGAGCACATAGTGTCCATTTCTCCCAAAAAATACCAGAAATACAAATTCATCTGACCACAGTACACATTTCCACTGTGTGATGGTCCATCCCAGACGCCTTTGAGCCCAGAGAAGTTGACGGCACTTCTGGACACTGTTAACATAGGGCTTCCTTTTGGCACAGTACAGTTTTTACTGGCATTTGTGGATGTAACTACATATTGTGGTGCTTGACAGGTTTGCCAAAGTAGTCCTGAGCCCATGTGGTGATATAATTTACAGATAAATAAGGATTCTTGATGCAGTGCTGCCTGGAGGATCAGAGATCACGGTTGTTCAGCTTAGGCTTGTGCCCTTGTCCTTTACGCTCTGAAATTTCTCCAGATTCCTTGAATCCATTTTTAATGATGTTCTGCACTGTTGAAGGTGAAATATCCAAATATCTTCCTCTTTCTTTGAGGAACATTGTCTTTAAACATTTCAATAATTTTCACATGTATTTGTTGGCAAACAGGTGATCCTCGGCCCATCTGTGCTCCTAAAGGACTAGACCTTTCTTGGATCCTGCCTTTGTACCCAATCATAATTACAATCACCTGTTGACATCACCTGTTTCAAATCACATCACTGTTTAACCAGTTTACCTGGTCACTAGCCCTAAACATCTCCTGTCCCAACTTTTTTTTAAATGTGTTGCAAGAACCAAAATTGGAATACAAATTTATTTAAAAATAAATCATGAGAGACATATTAAAAAACAATGTTTGTTGTATTGTCTGCAATAAAATACAGGTGAATGTAAATTTGGAAATCACTACTTTTTCTTTATTTGCATTTTCCATCTGTCCCAACTTTTTCTGATTTGGAGTTGTAAAGAAATACTATTTACGAATATACTTAACCAACAGGCAACTCCAAATGCCCAATATAAGCTGTTCCAAAGATCCAGACCAGTTCAGCTCGATGAAGAATAATGAGTCCGACATAACATGTTGCTAAAAGGGACTACAGGCTAGCAAATTATCTTTTTTAAAGAGGCGTAACCGTGACAGTATCTTGAGTCTTGTTTGCCACAAACCTTATTTAAGTGATTTAACCAAAATACAGATAAAAAAAACCCCCAGTGATTCTGGGATGAGGGAACCAGAACTGCTAACATGCTGACTTGTTTATGGGTTTTTGCATACAAATTGATGTAATAGTTCCTCCAGTCACAGGTTTCTGCTAAACCAGCGCATAGCGTGATAGATAAAGGATGGAAAATTACAGAATGTTCTGGTTAACTATTACTGAAGCACTTTCGGAAATGTCCCTGCTGTTGTGTGTATGTTTGTGTGCAGGATTGGGCAAGCTAACCTGTTGAGAGCTGTTCTGCCTGACAACTGGTAAGAGGACAGCTGGCATTGAAGGGAAAATACAAAGGAAGAGAGATGACGATAAATACTGGCTGCTAAGACTTAGAGACTCACACTGTAAAGAGTTTAGCTTCACAGCTCAGAGCTCTGTATGCTTTATCAATTCGACTAATTAAACATTTTGAACTTATTTGAAGGTTGTGTCCGATCATTGAACTTGGGGGACTAGTGGATGGTCCAACACCACAATCACAACAGCCAATAATCGCAGATTAGCATCACACAAAAGGAGGGTTTGAAACAAAGGAATTGCTAAACAAAATCATATGGGACTCATTGGGATAATTAAGTAAAAATAAATGCATATTATAAGACTATGACCGTGTATTCGACCAAGCATGCGCATCAGCCTGTTGTTGGAGACCCCAAAACCAAACTATGACCTTTCATAATGCATAACAGGGGATCTTCAACTGAGAAATCTGCTGTTTGTGAATATAGAGTAGAGTTTTCAGGACGGTAAATTTCATTGTGCTTTTTGAATTTGTGATTTTTCTCTCTAGTGTGGTTCAGCACATGTTTATTAAGGTTTGCTAATCGTGTGAAACTTTGCCCACACTGAGAACATGTGTACGGTTTCTCTCCAGTGTGAGTCCTCTCATGCGTTTTGAGCAATCCTGATTGTCTGAATGTTTTGTTGCAGTGTGAACACACGTAAGGTTTCTCTCCAGTGTGGATCATCTGGTGTTTTTTTAAGCCTCCATTTGTAATAAAACTCTTCCCACACTCAAAGCACACAAACTCTCTCACACCAGTGTGGATCTTCTGGTGGTCTTTTAAATGTGACTGCTGTGAAAAACTCTTTCCACACTCAGAGCATGAATAAAGCCTCTCGTTTGTGTGAACTCTAAGATGGATCCTCAGCTCTGAAGGCCTCAAAAATGTTTTGCCGCACTGATCACATTTGTGTTTTTTCTCTCCAATGTGGATCTTTTTGTGTTCATTAAGGCTTGATGTTTGTGTGAAGCTCTTCCCACATTGAGTACATGTGTATGGTTTCTCTCCAGTGTGAATCATTTTGTGATGTTTAAGGGTACCAGACAGTCTGAATCTCTTGTTGCAGTGCGAACACTTGTAAGGTTTCTCTCCAGTGTGAACCCTCTGGTGCTGTTTTAAGTATTTAGCTCTAGTAAAAGCCTTCCCACACTCAAAGCAGAAAAACTCCTTCACAGCAGTGTGGATCTTCTGATGTTTTCTTAAACTTGACTGCGTTCTAAAACTCTTTCCACACTTAGAGCATGAAAAAAGCTTCTCATTTGTATGAAGTCGAAGATGGTTCTTCAGCCCTGAAGACCTCAAAAACGTTTTACTGCATAGATCACATCTGTGTGTTTTCTCTCCAGTGTGAAGCAGCATGTGTGTTTTCAGGTTTTCTGGACGATTGAATCTCATGTCGCAGTGTGAACACTTGTAAGGTTTGTCACCAGTGTGAATCCTTTTGTGGGTTCTCAGGTTTCCTGAACGATTGAATCTCTTCTCGCAGAGTGAACACTTGTAAGGTTTCTCTCCAGTGTGGATCCTCATGTGAATCTTCAGATTGTATTTAGAGCTTAAACTCTTTCCACACTGAGTGCAGGTGAAACATTTCATGACTGTTTTTTCCATTGAAACACTTTGTTCGGTCTCATCTTCGGTTTTGGTTTCACTCTTGACATGATGTTTCTCCTCATCTTCACTCAGTTCTTCACTCTCCTCCTTCACTATCACATCTGAAAATGAATAAGTTTCATTTTACGAGTCTAGTTTTTATCCGTACAGTCAAATGTGCATGAATAAAAGCATTTGTGCTTGGATGAGATGTGTAAGAGCTCAAAAAGGTTTGCACCTTGGCTTTTATAGACATGACACATTTAAAGATAAACTCTCACTAGGCATGGATGTCTTGAACTGAGACCGGGTCACGATTATCACTATTGACAGACACCAATTTCCAAATGGTGACTTTGCAAAAAACTGGATGCATTTGCAACAAATTCTATTTTTTTTCCATAAGTTTATAATGTAAATGACATTGAGTGAAGAAACCCCATTGGTCCATGTCAAGGACGTCAAATCCAAAGCCTGCAGGTCACAAATCTCCCAGCTATATCATTTTAAGAGGCCTACAAAAGCATAAGATTAAAGAGTCCCTATTATGGGTTTTTGTTAGATAGTTGTTGTTGCAGATGAAAGTGAGCGATTTGAATGACGCAGGAGGCTGCAATGGTTATAAATGTTGGATTAACTGACAAGTTCAAAATAAATTATTAATCCATGTGTCACGTGCGTTCCGAACCACGAGTTGTGATCCGTACGGATCACGGATCAACAGTAATTCGTTTCACCCCTACTTTAAACCACAGGTGTCAAACCCAGTTCCTGGAGCGCTGGAGTTCTGCACATTTTAGTTCCAACCCTAATTAAACACACCTGATCAAGAGTTCTTCAAGCTTGTCTGAAACAGAAGTAAGTGTGTTAAAGTAAGGTTGGAACTAAACTGTGCAGGGCAACGGCTCTTCATGAAATGGCTTTGACACCTGTGCTTTAAACACTAGTGTAGTGCAGGAGAGGGGATTGATCATGACTGAAGATGATGATCACTGATCACTGTGAGTGCACACGGCGAATGTGATGTCATCGCTGTGCTAGAAGAGGTTCGCACGACAGGATGGTTTTTAAAAAATTTAAAACTGCTTTTATTCTAGCTGAAATAAAACAAATAAGACTTTCTCTAGAAGACAAAATATTATCAGATGTCTGATAATACGTACTAAAAGTACGTTCAGACCGAAAGTGGCGAGAGAGTCAAAGTAGCCGGAAGTCATTAATTTTTAATGGGAGCCAGCGGCGATAAGTGACGAGGAGCAGCGCGGTGCGTCTTCGCCGGTGTGGGTGTCGAGGAGACTTGAAATCAAGCCAACTTTATGGTAATGAGCTGTGACACGGTTCGGCGGCAAGCAATCTGAATGTAGAAGTCCACCGCTTGAGAGGAATCCAGAGAACACAGTCCTGTGAACTTTGGTTCCGACCATAGTTGTTCCCAAGGGTTTTAATATTACGGTCGCCGGATTTCCAATTATTTGCAATGTTTTTCTTACAGGAACATACATTAAAAAGTTACTGGAGAGTTACTGATGTGCATCAATGTTATATTTAGTTTTTTCTTTAAAAAAGCGGGAATCTCATGCGACAATACAAAACGGTCTGCTTCAGAATATTTCAGGCATATGGACACATTGGAAAATTAAGTCGAGCAAAGCCACATCACATGCAACTAGATCTTCCGAATTTGATAGTAAGTGTGCAGCATCTTCACGCTAGAAAGCATGTTTTATGCGGGAATGCTGATATGCTGATATGCTGCAACGGCTCCTTTAAATATGAGATCAATGTAGCAAATTTTGACGCGACCTTTGAAGCTCTCGCTGCTTTCAGTGTGAATGTACAGTTAGGGTGCTTTCACATCTGTTGTTCACTTCATTTGGTCCGGATCAAGGGCAATAAATGATACATTGTAGCATTTTCTGTCGCCTTTGGGTCTTTTTCACACCACACTGATTGCTTTGGTCTGAACCAGTTGAAAAAAACAAAATGCATTCATGTGACAAAATCCACATCACTCATTGGCCAGAAGTTGTTAAACATATTTCCTAAACTGCTTTTTGATTGGTCATAATTCACTTGCGGGAAAATGACAATGGAACTCCTCCAAGTAAACAAACCGGCAGACACAAAAAGTCACTTTTTACTATGCAGGGACGACTGCGCTGGCTGATTGTATCCATGACTACATTTAGCTAAACTGTGACATGGTCATCTTCTGCAAATATTACCAACGATCCATCAAGTAATGTTTTTCCCTCTCTCTCTCTGTTTAAAATTGTTGGCAAAGTGCGGTCAACAAATATTTTTCCTCCACATCCGATAATGCACAGTGCATCAGACTACGGCAGCTGGATTAGTCCAAAAAGGCGCAGTACTATTTGCAGTTGGGTCTGTTTTAGTTCGGATCATATTCTCACCACAAACGAACCGCTCCAGGGTTCGTTTGAAAGCTTGATATGCTTTTTTGGTCTGCTTTTGTTATGCACTTGAATACAATTGCTGCATTCACACCTGCCCAAACAAACCGCACCAAGAGGGAAAACAAACTCTAGTGCAATTCAACTGAACTAAATTAGGCAGTGTGTGAAAGCACCCTAATTTGTTTTATTTATGAGTTTTACATTATTTATATATAAAAAAATTATAAATAAAAATCAAAGAGGGGCTAATTATTCTGACTTCAACTGTATACTTTTTGCGTTTATTCATAATAAAATTTTGCCATAATAAAAACATATATTTGTAGAGCAAACCATGTTCTGTTGTGATTAATATGTTAATAAACTTTATTAGGTAGAACTGTCCGAAATATAAGCAAAGCAAGTAATGCGTCAAAGTTTGCTATAAAAAAAATCTCGAATGACTATAAAAGTCTTTATAATGTGACTGAGGTCTATCCCATTCACCGAGGTCCTGGCATAAATCACGGGCAGCTGGCAGGCGCAATCAGGATGGGATCAGCGACACCTGCGCCTCGTCAGCCCCACCGCATAAGAGAGAGGAGAGACGGCTTCATTCTGAGCTTGATCTCCCTCGTGAGCAGCAGCTAACGTCTCTCTCTCTCTCTCTCTCCCCCTTACAGACAGCGCCTGAGATCTCTGAGCACTTCATGCGGGAAGCACCGAACCTCCCGAACTTCATTCTCAGAGAGGACTGAACTGAACTTAAAGCCACCGCCTAGGAGAAAGGCACGAGCTAAGAGAAGCAAGGAGAAGACACACACACACTGCACTCACGGAGCACCTTTTTCAACCCCTTTCCGTTGTTATCCTTAATAAATCCACCCTCCGGGGATATTTTTGTTTAAAACCTTGTTGTGTGGTCCCTCTCCTGCGACAATAATCATAAAGATAATAAAAAAATCTTAGTTTAAAAGTCTTGAATGATATTAATGATATGACGTAGTTCCGGAAACTTTCTACTTCTGTTTATCCATCTGATTTCATGGTTGGTTTCTTTTGACTGCCCCATGTCATTTAACGGCCCGTTTCCACAGAGTGGTACAGTACAGTATGGTACAGTTCGGTACACTTTTATGGCCAATCCTCAAAAGGTACCTAAAAGCGAACTGCATTGTACCAGTTTTTGGCCACCCTTGGCAAAGGATACCTAGCACAAAAGCGTACCAAAAGGTGGAGCTAGACGCACAGCTGAACGCTATTGGTTTACGGAGATATGTCACTCTCGCATACACAAGCAGGAGAATTAAAACAAAGAAACCGCCATTTTTGATTATATTGCGACTTCCTGATTGCTCCTTAAGTTGCTAGAGAGGCAGTGAGGGTCCTTTGAATTTGTGACATGCTGGTGGCCAAGAGAGACATGCTGAGCCCAAGATGTTAGTAGCAAAACTTTATATATAAACTTGAAACATGATATAGGGTTGTTGCGTGTGCCGTGTCAGTCAACAAAAAAAACGGTTACTCTCGTTCTCTCTTCCTAACACCCGTGTGAGTGTGCACGCGCTTTAATTGCTAGCAGGTGCCTGGTATGCCCATGTGACCAAAACATAATACGTCACTATGAAAAACCCCAAACGAATAGGTATACAAATAAACATTATAATTAAATGAAAAGTAATATGGCTCCTATAGATTATATGACATATGTCATATGACATGCGAACGACCCGTACAGCTTTGCTTTGAGCAAGATTTCCTCGAGCAAGAATGACATCGACTGAAACTTTCTGACGTACACCACGCCCACCAAAAGGCAGTGGAAACGCAAGCCTGATAAAGGTGACCCGGACCGACACGAACTGTACCGCTCTGTGGAAATGGGCCATTAAAAAAATATCTCAAAGGTGAGCACATCAAGTATAAAAGCCTCGTCGTTCATTTTCACAACATTACCACTCTACCCGCTAGTTAAGTCATGACATATCAGTGGCGTATGGAATAGTGTTTCCAGGTCCAAGGTGCTACTCATTTAAATAAAGAAAATATTCATTTATGAATAAAAATTTTAGTCATATCACACATTAAAGTGAATTTCATATAAGATCATAGTGTACACTACAGTCTCTGTACTTGCTGCATTACAGACACCAATATTTCAACAATTGATAAAAAATGTATCACTTTCTGGCCATCAGATATTAGGCATGGATATTATATATATATATATATATATATATATATATATATATATATATATATATATTGATCATGATTTTTGAAAGTATTACATCGCTTTGTAAATGTTTATTATTCCATTTGATGAGTCTTCCCATACAGTTTGATATAGCACTTGGACTCCGTGACCTGGACTTCGCGTGACGTCACACTTAACAAGCGGATAGCCATCCTTGTGTTTTGTTTCTCTAATTGTTTTGATAATTAATACAAAAACGTAACCTGCAATGTGGGATTGCTATTAAAGAAAGGATCAGCAAAGACTATTAATGTGTGGGACTTTATCAGACCTTGACAGAAACTTAGTCAACACACAGGTGACCCCCAAAATCAAAATGTGACATTTTATAAAGCATAATAGAAGCTCTTTGATATCTAATGCAAGTATTCATGCGAGTGGAGATTACATACAGTTACGAATGATGCGCCATGTGCGACGCATTTGCATCGAACACAGAGAATTTCTTTCAATCGTGTCTTTTACTCAAGTTCAAGATAATAAACTTAGATTCACATGCAGTGAAAACATCCCGCGAATAATCTAGAGCGAGTGATGTAGTGTGTGTGTAAACTGCTGCTGCTGACAAGAGGCCACGAGCAACGCTGGTACTGATACTAAACAAAAGTAAGATCGAATAATTTTAAATATTCCAATATTGATACTTACAGGGTTCTTACACCTTTTTCAACTTCAAATTCCAGCACTTTTCAAGCACTTTCAAGGTGCATTATTATGCTTTTCCAGCACCTAACAACCACTGTAAATTACATTTATATATGCTGTATGTACTTTTTCACATTTAAATCCATTGTGCTGTTTTAATAAAACACAATATGGCATTTCAACTTAAATGGTTGAATACTTTGGAGCATAGATTTTTCGGGATAGTTCACCCAAAAATGGTAAAAAAAAAAAAAAAAGTTATTGGATGAAGCATTTTTTTAAAAGTTTGGTCTCTTTTTACCTAAAGTTGATTTGTCAAAAATGACCTTACAGTCAGATTTAGCTTGGGTGTAGTATCAAACGTTCAAGCATTGCTATTCAAAATTCATGTAACAAATTACATCTTTATGAGTCTGAGAATAATCTTGCTGCAAAATAATGAACTGTTCCCATGTCAACTGTTTTGAAAATCAGTCACCAAATATGAAGACCATAGTTTGTAAGCTTTCATCAATTAATTAATTCATTTTTTTTTCGGCCTAGTCCCTTTGTTAATCAGGAGGTGCCACAGCGGAATGAACCGACAACTTATCCATCATGTTTTATGCAGCGGATGCCCTTCCAAAAGTGTAAATCTTCAAAAAAGTGTAAATGCTGGATTAACATTCACCACATGATCACTGATCAGATGTGCCATTATTTGTAACTTTAGGTGGTTTCTAAAACTAAATCTGTC